>DWDX01001141.1:0-20284 GCA_018245675.1 Agara michaeli | reverse complement strand
AGTGTAGTACACCCCCACAATTCACCAGTTACGTTTAAGTCCCACAATGGAATAGGTGGTGAGCCTATTGCCTATTGACTTGGTTCATCATCTAATATAATAGTTTATTTGTATACACATTGCAAATTTGGTCTAAATTGAACACAGGTTTTGCTCTTTTAACCTAGTCCCAAAAGTCCCAAAAGATAACCCGACTAAGTAGGAAATGTATGAACCGTTCCCATTAAGGTTGCGCATGTGTATGATGTTGATACACTCAAAAAGGGACTGTTTACATATCAACTAGGCTCGGAATATCTGATAAACTTTAACACCTCCATACCAAAATCCTCACGGAAACTTCGTTTTCACAAAAAACAAGCTTAATGTACTCGATTACCACTACACTGTTATTTGGTCAAACTTCATGACACACAAGTTTGTCAATCCGGGTCCTTTCTGCGCTCTAAGTGGATTCGTTCACCCCACCCTACTCCACGGTTCCCCTAAAATATCGGGGACTTTATTCAATATAGATGCGAATTTCCAAGATAATCATTCACCAGAAAGCCACGGGGCCTTGTAAAACTTGCAAACAACGGTCGTAGGACTAATTTTGTTCCGGAGAGTCATCCCCTTAACGACGTCTTAACTTTCGCCATTACAGCCGCGAAGGTGAATTTGCGCGAGCGTCTATACAACACGCGTATATTCACACATTGCGGGCGGAAGCTACCAACGTTATCATAATACGATTAACATAATACATACAATAACCTTCCGTCTTTACAGGGGATAGGAGTTATATACCCACCAGTTATGCTTTCATGGTGTGACTCTCACGCTCTGTCTTTTATTTCTAATGAAACAGTAGAACTTGTTATATTTAAACGTAACATCACGCCTGGAATCCCCTTAAGGGGTAGGCAGTTATATTTAAATGCCTAATAATTAAAGAATAATATATAATTATTTCACCAGAATTACCAGTTTTCACTAAGAAAACTAAAGGAAAATACAGAAAAAAGGTAAAATACTCATTGTATGCTGTGATAAGCTCCAGACATTGGACTAGTCTTTATCAAATTTGACGGCCTAAATGGGGATAATAGGTTCGATTTATCACCCAAAGACAATACTTATGTGCTTGATGCATTCTGAGTCCAGGTTTAAAGATATCTTTAATGTATATTATATTGTTTATCAGCTATCTGGGTACCATAACACGGGCACAATTTGCGACCAGCGGCTCATGTGTGAAGTTGTCTCAATATATAATTGCTTTAATATGCCAATCATTCCTTTAATGCGGTTCATTAACAAATAATATATTAAAATTTACCATATTGGAGGCTTTCGAAAAAATGTCATTTTACATACTTATGTCTAATCGTTTGTAAAACAGTTCTATTAAACATAATTCGCCTTCCTTTATTTGCGTAGTATCGTATTTCCAACATCGATTTTATAATGTTTTTACCAACAGAATTGTCGTTTAAGCAGTCAGTCCATTTATGGCTTTTGTGAATTAAATGTCACGGCCATGTTACAATCAGAAGGACAGTGAGAAGGATCCGGCCCTTAGGAGATGTCACGTTAACCATTAATAAGCGTCCGTGAAATAAAATGCTGACGGAAGTTATACTCGTATTTCTACCTGGAATATTGTTCATACCGGAAAATAACGATCGCGTGTAATACTTAATCATCGTAACAATAGCACGGTAAAATGTTTGACAATGGAAGTTAAAATATGTACGTTTATTAGCCTAGTACTGGCTTCGTGGTCGAACGGTTAGAGACCCTGACTGCAAAACGACTCCCACCCAGGACGATGATTTGCGTGATGCGCTCATTTGCTTGTTCTGTGTCTGGGCGTAATAAAATTATCTATATGAGTATTATATTTTATGTATATTATCATTGTCAGCTGTCCGGTTGCCATAGCACATTCATTCGATTGCCTAATTTGGAATCAGATAGCCGTATGTGGAGTTGTCCTGTTATTAAAAGAAAAGAAAAAGTTAAAAAAAAAGCACTTTCCACATTCCACACACATTTCCACACACTTATTATTTACAAATAAATTTACGCCAATATAATGTATGTACATATGTATGCATAGATTACGACATGTAACAAAATATACTGAGATTTTTATTTTATGAGCCCAATTTTAATTAATGCCATATGGCCTATGGATTAGAAGAGTATGTAAAGTAGGCTCTGATTGTTATCGTTACGTGATCGTCGTTTAATCTTGCCAGTACTTAAGGGCGGCTTAAAAAGTACCAACCCATCCGGGTACACCACTAATCCCCATCTCAACCAATCCACATTAGTATAACATGGTAAATTAAATTCACGTTAACCGATTCGTAAACGAGCATTTACAAAATCAGCCACCGCATCTTTGTCGTTCAAGGTAACGTGAAAACACTCAAATTAAGTATATTTAGCGGTATATCTATTTTATGTTTTAATTATTTTTCCTTGTTTTCCTTTCTTTATTTTTGTTTTTTTTGTATTACGTTGTTTTGTTTTAAGTAGTAGCAATCATAAGTGACGTTATGTGTCTTCGTTCGTACACACGAAGTAAACCCAGCGGTCGCAGATCACTAGAAGTGCTGCAAGGAAGCAAACAAGCATAGTAAACCATTTCTGTCATTTTCTTAAATACAGAAATGTAACGCTTGCTTAGTGTGAACACGGCCTTATATATACTAATAGCACACCCAGTAGGCTTATAATTATAAAACTTGTAAATACTTTGCTATCGTGACACGGAACAAAGTGATAATTAATCATTTTTGCTGTAACTCCACTGCTCGACATGCCATCAGGGCGCTTAGAATGCCAATCATTCTCGAAAGTCATCTATTTAATTGAAGCTACTTCCCAATTGTTGAAAAGGGCCAACGCTTCGGAAGCTTTTTCATAATGCCCTATTTCGGACTTTCCTTCCATAACACATAACTAAACTTTGTTAATAATAATTTAAATTAAATCAAATTTCATTAAAATGATTTAGGAGTAAGTAAACATAGGTGACTGGCTGCAATCCTGTTTCCACTGTTGGACACGGGTACAAAGCAACGTAGAACTTAGAAATTTTCACGCCCTAACTAATTTTAATGGGTACTCGTAACACAATTCAGTAACAAAGTATTTATTGTTAGACATAAAAGGAAAAACAAAAAACAACAATTAACTGAGCGCTGAGCACGTCTCAGCATCCGCTGACACGGGATCATGACTTAATACCTCACAGCCCTGTTTTTCAGGCACTACGTGTGAAGAGTTAGGACTCGCAGTCGCCGTGTATAAAAAGACCATTACTTTCGCCACTAATGTAACTCGATAATAACAAATATTAGTATTAGAAGAATAGAAAAACAATAAATAGCAAATTTTCTTTTCTTTTCATATTTTACAAGAACTCTTCGAGATTTTTATGCTCCGGTTTTTTTCTCTCCACTGCCATAGCCGGATTGGCGTCATAAAGGCGATGTACCATTACTATAGAAACGTATAACATTGATTAAGTTTAATGTATGCTTTATAATGAACTAGCTTTTGCCAGCGACTTCGTCCGCGTAGAATAGTGACTTTGGGCAGCATTTTAATTGCCTAGAATACTTTCATTGCAAATAATACAAATACAAACTGCTCCACGCGGACGAAGTCGCTGGCCAAAGCTAGTAATTAATGTAGCCTATATTGATCAGTGATAATGTAGCATTCAAATGGTGAAAGAATTTTTGAAATCGTTACATCGTTACATACACACACACAAATCTTTCCTCTTTATAATATAAGTATAGATGAAACAATGTGAATTTATGAATTTGAATTTAACGAACCTTTTTATATCCATGAATAAAGTGCACTATGCTAGCTGAAAAAAGATAAATTGATATGCTGATATTTATATTTTATTTCGGAGTGTGGCACTTTTTAACTTTCAGACTGCGCGTCGTACAGCGACAGGTCTGATTGATGAACGAATTCGCATGCACCACACTAACAGTGTTTCGGGTTTTACAAAAACCACGAAAATAAAAATAAAACCCACGTCATTCAATCAACAGCAATTAATGAAAAGCCCAAAAAATCTACACACACACACACACACACACACGGTCGAACCGCGCGGATCAACAAGCACGAAGCAAACTGCGATTCAATGATACTATAACGAACCATATTGTATGTATCTATTGATGAAACTCTTAGTACAAATACTGAATTGTTGAAAAGCGACGCTGAGCAATGTGATTTACGTAAAATAGGAATCTTATATAGCTTTTATTTCTTCTATGTCAATGGAATTGCCGACATAATTATAAACTGTCTCCATCATTACAGTATGTAAATATCTGCCTAATCATTAAAGGTAGGTAACTTTCTATGTTAGGGATTAACCGGTGATGTAATCGCAAAAATACTTTCAGTATTGAACTTCTGAAGCAAGTAGCTGTAGGTAGAACAATCTGTATTCACATACATTTTGTCATGAACTTGTTCCATACCTCCGGAAGAGCTTTGTCCTGGGTCGTATTCCGACAGATTCCGACAAACTACATTCTACTCAAATGCATCCATTGTATGCTCAACAATGTTCTATGAGGTTTCATATCCATTGTTTGCTCTGGGATAATCTATTTCGGACCGTATCTCCTCATAAGTTACCTTGCCACACAAATCTCGAAATTGCTATTGTTAGATTTTTTATATTTTTGGTTGACTTTGTTTCTGTCTGGCGTATCTATCGACTTTAACTTATTGGTCCCATATGCACCAACATTACAGTGCAACTAAAAGCGACAAAAAAATATCAAGGCCATAAAACTATTGTTTAATCCATATATGTATTGACATTCACATTTGTTGATAATATATTTCTATCAATGCGTGTACCACATCCGTAGGTCCATTGTACGTTTTTTCGTGTTCGGTGTACTCATCCACACCTACGAAACCATAGCTGCTGGGCCAATGGCACAATTGTGACGATTTTCTGTAGTGCCCTAATTGGTCCCAAGATATATCATCTATAAAGCACGGTTGCAATATTAAATTATGACACTTTGCGTTCAGTAATAAGAGATTCTACCTGGAAAACAGCGGAAGAAAACCCACCGTGGCAATTATTTCTAATGCCTGTCAAATTTCGACTTGAAGGTATCAAGCTCACTAATAAATGTGGTCTCGTAGCTACATGAATCCTCGGGTGCGCCAACGCATTTGTAAATCGTATCTGGTGAATTTTCAATCATATCTATGATTGAATACGTCCAGATTCCTATAGGTTGTAAAGGTCAGTCCACATTGGATGAATCGCGTTCTCTTTTCGAATGCAAAATTACAACTGTTACACCATCATCCATTGTTAGTTAGCGCGCTGCTGAAATGTGAAATATTAGTCCCGTAAAGACAAGCAAAGGCTCGATGTAAAGGCTCCGGGTCAGTGGGTTCGCGCGAGGGCGGGAAGCGTTGAGACATGAATAATTCATTGAGACGTAATGAGCCTTAGGCCGGTTTTCAGTGACACTGGAAATCTATAGACAGCTTCGCTATTTAAGACGAAAATGGCGGTTCCTTTAGAGAGTAAAATATTTTGCGCTTGTACAAACAACGTAGGTAACAGAGTACTAAATTTTGGAAATGCAATTCTATGGTAAGAAAATGACAATGATTCCAAAGTTGTTTTTACTAGTCAAATTGGACGCAATATCTGACGGTATTTCAAATTCATCACTGATAGACCGATAGTAAGTAGTTTTGCTCTCCTAATTAAAACATGCAAGTAACGGCCTTACTGTAAGAAGGTCGCACCACAAGGAAATCAAGGTCTACATATATTCTATTACAGTTACATAATGGTCTTGTCTCCACAACGAATATCGCATGGTTTTCCACTCTATATATCGTCAATCGTGCAGAACCTATACGACTTAATAGAATATTTAATTTCATTAAGTTCATTGATTCAAAGTAATTTAAATAGGAAATACATAACAAGGAAAATACTTGATAGAAATTGTACAACATGACTGAATACGGAAAAAGGTTAATTTATACTAATTAATGTTCACTTTGAGTGCGCAAACTAATTGCACGGAATATTGACGTTTGGAAATAATATGTGCGGAAGTTTCAAGTCTATACAAATCCCCGTGAAACGGGAGTGCCCCTTTTGATCGCGTCGAATTTCAGAATAACTAGTTAAGTATGAAGCTTTTGGATGTTGTTATTACGATTCCATTTAGATGATTGCAGCTTGTGCGGTAGAGCGCAACGGAATTGGACACGCTAGAATGCGCGTTGCAAGCCATTTCTCAGCTATTAACCTGCTATTTATTTAATAATTTCCATTTTATTAATTTTGACTCATATCGAGTTATTTCATTGCAAGTGAAGAATCTGTTACGGTTTTTATGAAGTACGATTGGATGTATAATTAATTTTAGTACTTATAAATAGCATTTGAACTAAACCTACGAATGCATTTACTCTCAAACTACTAACGATTTAAAAATCTAAAAAAAATTAAATATTAGAAATTCATTGCTATTCAGCTTTAGAACTAACAAGTGTTATTAATATTTTATAGAATTAATCAATTTGTGTTAAAATTTCAAAGTATTGAGTGACATTCACAAGCAGTATATAGTTTTTAAACACAGGTTCGGCTTTGAATACGTGAATACCGATAGATGAAAATCCGCCTACACCCAAGCAGAGAATTAGCATAAACTAACATCAATAAAAGGTGGTATTAAAATTGTTCGTAACAAGGCCGATGAAACACAAAACGTTAGTGGTAACGTAAAACACCGAGACCATTATTCAAAATCTATTCGTAATACGTTAAATACAAGTTGAAATGACTTTTGAAACTATAACATATTTCGTGCTAAATCGTCAACATTGGCGGCAGATGTAATGTACGTGCCTTATTCTACGTGCTTAGTTGCGTCTGTTCGGTTTTGTTACTGAACTTATTCGCTGTAGGCTTTCAGATTATTCCTTCTAACGGTTGTTTGGTTTGTGTTTCTCTCGCTCCTGCATTAATATTCCGAATTATTGAGTTATGGACTTAGAATATTAATGTTCTATAATTGTCGGTTACATTGTTCTGTGTTAAGATTATATCGTTCGTTGTTTAAAGCGCCGCTAATCTATTGTCTTGTCTATTATCTTCAATATAATGTACAGTTCATGATTTAATGTTCATTTTTGGTATCGGTAAACATAATATAATATAATATATATATATAATATAATAAATATAATAATATTTATACCAGTAAATTCTAATTGTAATTCTGATCAGTGTCGATTGGTTTATTAGTATTTTGAAAGAAGTATGAGCATCTGTTAATTTAGTGTCATAGTAAAAGTTGTTTTTAAAAAGCTTAACAGTAATGGCATGGGGTTTACGTTTCACTATCCTTCTCCAGGAGTATGAAAATCAAATCCTATCATCCACCTCTTTAGTCTCTAGATATGGAAAACTCTGTAAGAAAGTTGCACATATTACAATTATTTATAAGGTTCCCTAATGTATGTATGGCAACCCGTAACTTGTCAGTATTACAGACCTTAAAACTAAAGTCTTCTCATTGTAAAAGGTGACCTGTGTCCAATAGAACAACAAAAAACACTGAAAACAAAAACATGTTTGTCACTCTATTTCTTGTATTTGTGCAAAAATAAATGTAGAAAATATACAGGGATCCTTTGAACAATCATGCTACTTTGTGATCAGAAATTCGTTCACTGGTCAAATAACCGTAAAGCAAACAGCGAGATTGGTTCTTAGTTTCGCTTAGTTTCCTCTTTATTAATACACATAGCTATAGTATGGACATTTGCTCATTCTAAGCTTCATTTGTTGGGTATACATTTTATTCTCCTTGTAATGTGGCATAAGTGCTTAAATGTGTTAGGTCTAAACGTAAGTTTGCGTCAATCATATCTTTGTTAAGATAACCCGTTTCTCAATCGACTAATAACACCCACTTCAATAGCCTATTAAATTACATATCGGTAAACTTCTATGGCTCATATAAGTTTTCCTTTATAATTATCTGAATAATATCAATATTAATTATGAATCTACCCTTTCTATTTATTATATTAATTATCGGATGGTCTACGAAGTTAATTTAGTTAGCTGTAGGGGTTATTTATTCACAAGGCTATTTGTTTATCTGCTCTATATTATAGTGGGCTATAAAATATAACAATGCGATAAACCAATTTTTTATCCCTTGGGAAAAGTACTTTTCTGGATAAGGTGTACACTATGTCCTTTTCTGTGCCCTGCGCGTACAAAATTACGAGACAGTTCGATTGAGTTGACTTGGTAATGTAGACCTTTGCTTAATACAAGTGTTGTAAGTAGATGAACAAAAGAATGTTAAGAGTGTAAAGCTTTTGTATTAAATATTTATCCGCTCAAAAAATTACTAGGTAACCTAATTCAGAAGCACTCGGGTAACGTATTCTTAATTAAATAAGGGGCCAATGAAAAATTCATCGCCCGCACGGTACCTGTCCATTTACGACGACATTCATGTTACGTTGAGTAGGTAATATTAATGTTACGTTACTTGGCAGACCCGAAGTAGCATCCGATGTTTTCTCGAAATATGTACTCGCACATTCTTCGTGCGATCTTATTATTTTTATCCTCCCAGTCTTACACCAGATGGCGACGCCTTAATTGAATTAGATTCACACAACGTTGATACTGTTCGACTATAACAGTACAATGAAATATGTAGGCACATTTTAATGGATTTAAAAATTACCCTTAATAACGTTAATTACATTTATTTAATTTTAATTTAATTAATAATTAGATCTTCAATAAACATAATTATACATTTATTATCGTTAAATTATAACACTCATTAATGTTATGAATTTCATGATAAGCTTTCCATAATCATAAAAGTTTAAATATAATACGAAACTACGTGTCAGGTTTATTAATCATCGGTAGAGTTCAGGTCGCTAGGAGGAATTTGGCTCTGAACTCTGTCTTGTAATATTGGTCGAAAATATTTACTCATAAGCTGTACGAATGTAGGTAACCCATAAAATATATATCATAGCAGTTTGCGTTATGAGAATAAGCCAAAACTTGAAGAAAGCAATTTTCCTCTGAGCCGGTATCGATTGTGGCGGGGGCTTGGCAAATATCCATTTTGAATAGTTACCTTTCGAAATGCTGATAAAAAATCATCGGTCAGATCTTACGTTGTTGAGTGTTGAGTTGGTGTCATGCTATCAAAATTTGCTCCTTGTCATGCTCGGTAATTAGGCAGTTAATCGGAATAATTATTGTGTGATATCGGTCTTTATATATTAATTAAGGCCCCTCCTAATGCTCACTATAACAGTCTCAGGATTATAACCAAAAAGTCATAACATGAATTGTATTGAAATACAATATTTTTTATCATTATCAATTACTTCCACTATTCATTTAATAGTAAGAGATCTCCGAAAGAAAGCAATCTCCTTCACCGTATTGATTATTGCGGGATTTGGCACGTGTCCATCTGTGACCGGACGGACGGCTTAGAAAATATTGCACTCTTGCAGCGAAGCCAAATTTTAACGCGCTAAATGGTTTTCTTTTAATTCTCTTTGCGTAGCTGTTTGTGTTTCTTTTTGGACAGTATCCATTACTACACTGGATAACGTTATGTCGGTCAATTTCAATTTTTTGCCTTGCATTCAACCTCTTTCAGGTTCTAAAAGTAACATGTGAGACTGTTTCTGTAGTTATTATTAATTACTATCAGATGCTCTATAATACTCAGTGTTAAATTCACCAAATAAAATATTTGTTACACTAACTACAGTTACTATTAACTATTCGCAGTTGCTTACAGTCGCGTTACTACTCATGACACTACTATTTTTAATATCATTCACTACTATTTTTAATACTATACACATAATACACAAATTATTTTAATAACAATAGCTTCGCGAAGAAATGCTTGTAACGGGGGCATTGTCCAGGATGAACGAAACACATGTTTTAATGCCTACCAAATTAACCTATATTTTATAAACCGTATGCGTCATTTTAATGTGATCTCACACGATTTCTAAACCAATACCACCCGGCATTCAGGTCCGTCGACATTCAAAAGCCACAGTATTTTCATTACTTGCTGGCACTTGACACGTTTTCACTTTCATCGCGTCCCAGAATTTAAGGCAGCATTTTTTCATGCGGGTGGTTGAGGGTATAAGGGGCTTTCATATTTTAAACACAGTCGCACCTCTCAGAAGGTCAAGTGTCGGCTTTATTTTGCACATTTGGTTCACAGCTCTCATTTATTTGGAACGCATTTTACTGGTGGAACGTTTCGAGGCTGAGTATATTTGATGTGATCCTTATTATGAAGATGTTTTTTTGCATACCATTTTATGCGACAAACGTTCAAGGTCTTAGAAATGATAACGTTATGGACACGAAAATTTTAAAAACATGTTTCTGAAACACCAACATTAAGAACGCATAGATAAATAAGCATATTTAAATAATGTTAGCTCAACCACCGTTATAACATAAGTTATTGTTTTCCCAGATATGGTTATTGTACCGACGCGTTTAAAATTTGAATTATGAAAGGCTTTATGACTAGAACGTGCTGTATATTTTATTAAAACTTACGTGGTACATTTTCCACCGCTGGCAACTGCTAGATGAACAGCTAATATCAAAGCTGCAACTACAGCCATCTTGGTTTTGTTTCACTTAACGCATCTCCTTCAACTGGATATTTCCACCTTACAGCGTCTTAATCTGAAACAAAGAAAAAGACTTTATAAGAAAAATAAGCGCATAGTTGCCAATAGTCATCGTAAATACTTCTCGATATAGATTGTGTCACTAATGTGACGTTTTGGTCCTTCGAGCCAGATTCATTATAGAAAACACGACGACCGCAACGACCACAACGACCTAAAGTGTCTAGAGAACTACCACTATGACAGTTAATATTTGGCATAGATTGTGTAATACATTCTGAGACAGATCATAAATAGTTTTGGGACCAGTTAAACTGGGTAAAGCCATATTTATGGAACGAATACATAAACTTGAGGGACCCAGTGACCTAAACTGAGCTTATGCACACCCTTACAGTAAAGTAAAATAAATGTTAGTGAAGGGTCAATTTGACATTTTACTATCGCTTTATTATTATTCAAAACACGCTTTTAAAAATACTATCGAATTTAATTAGAAACGCAACAAATAGTCTGACTTATAAATTTGTATCTTCTGATTTTGTTAATTCCACTATTTTTTGTTTTATTTTAATGTCATCTCAGATACGGAACACCGTAGTGCTGTACTGAATAAAATAAAAAATCCAAAAGTGTATTGAAATCTATAGAAATACAGACTTAACAAATGTATAACAAGGATTCTTTACAGAATCCAATTACGAACTTTCGAAAAAGTACTTTCAATACAATAAATATATTTGTTATTTAGTTTTTTGTTATACCTAAAATACCTTGTGTATTCTATCGTGAAATACAATAGCAGAGACACGAAAGTAACAAAATAGATACTGGTAGTTAAACGCTTTGTTTGGAATATTAAGTAATACCTACATACTCTCTCTCTCTGTCCTTATTTCACTCTTATAGGATTTGTTAGTAAAGTATTCTTAGTAGCAATTACTCCTTCGTGCAATGAAATCTCTCCTCTGATAAAATAACAAAATGATTGCAGTGGTGTTTGGATCCCATATGAACGGTATAGTTACGGGATAAAAATTTCCCACGTCTCTTTATTCCTATTATTATTTCCATCCTATCCTATTCGTGAAGGCTTTTCCAAGTTTTGACAATAAATAGATAGATAAATGAAGTTCGATTTGAAAATAAAAACTTTATCACAAGTAAAAAATAGATTTATAAGCCATTTGAGAAAATGTAGCAATAAAACTTCGCAAGGAAACGTTAATTCTACGTGACGTTACTTTATCGGGTGAGGTCACTCGATTCCACGAGATCAAAAACGTGATAAGGATACGAAACAAGCTGTAAAAGTAAAAGAAAAGATATGCCCCATAAATAAAAGATAGACCACAATTTACTGCCTTCGTGAGATGTTAATGATGATGAGATTTTTTTTATTTTATACACAGCGTATTCTTGTTTTACAATAAAATGTAAAAAAATAATTCTCCAGTGTACGAAATTGTCAAATAAATAAATAAATAAATAAATAAATAATCGATTCCCGCACAATCCTCAGTCCCTAATTTCACCCTTTTAGGGGTTAATTTAAACAAATATATTTTAATTAGCCAGTGCCATTCCAAAGTTAAAAGCACTCTCTTTAGCAAATGTCAACGAATTCGCACTTTTGACGTGGACTTGTCTGACGGTTTTAGACATAGAATATTATTTTTATTACGTTATTAAGTTTTAATTAAAATCCGGATCCTATTTTACTATTAAAGTAATTTTATAACACACTTTAATTTCAAACCATAAGCCATTCAATACTGATTATTACATCTCTGAAATTAGAAATTTCGATCCGTAATCCAATTTTCCCTCAATCCATACTAGACCGGCGTAGGGGAATATTAACCAGGTTCCTCGCAATTGTCGTTGAGACCTGTGCTCAGTAAATGCTGGAATACTGTCTGCCTGTCTGCTTATTCCGGCGGGTCGCCGATGCGGTTGGATCGATTTTGATAATATTTTCACTAACAGACAGCTGATATCATAAGAAGCAACTGAGTCTACTTCAACTAATAATATTCCATGCGGATTAATCCGCGAACTCAGCTAGTTTGTACTATTGTACTATTGTACTATTGATATAGCTCAGTTTTCCTTTGAGTATCGCCGCACAGACGTGGCGCGCGATGTTGTTTATTTGAATAGATCTCGCTAATGAGCTAAATTAATCTACTGCTCGTTAGATGCTAACGTTTGTAGAGAACTGTTCCGGATGATTTGGATATACATAAATACTTAACGCAATGAGTTCTAGCGTATAATAATATCAATGTCTAGTGGCTAGCGAACATTGCTGAACAGGGGGTTGTGGGTTCGATTCGTGGTATAAGAATAATACGCAGATAGAAGTCAGATTTGAATAGTGCGTACAGAGTACAAATAAAATTTTGTTAACAATCACCAAATCCAATTTAATTAATCTGATTCCAAATTAAGCAACTGTCGCCTATATTATGGTAATCGGAGAGCTGATAAACATATATATTGTTTAATGCATACATATTCTTATTACACCAAGATGCAGTACAAATAAATGTGCCTATCACATAAATGTTTGTACTGGATGGGAATCGAAGCCACGACATCAGGTTAACCCTGTCAAGCGCTATAGGGATATTGAAGAAGATTTTTTTGTATTCATTCATTTATCTATTTATTTATTTCACATATTAAATTACACATGCGATAAACGAACTGAATTTCAAATAACCAATCATATAGCTGTCCTTTAATTTACGTAATGTTACTTTTGTTATACGTTTGCTTCAATTTACAAGCAACAAAATTTATTGGACATATTTACCGTTGAAACGATAGAAAAGGTTGAAACGTCAACGGGAATGTGACCATAATTGCTGGTGAGTAGCGAGCAACGTATGCGGTTGACATCGTTAGGGCGACGACCAGTTTTGTAATTGGGAACTAAAAGGGCTAGACGATTTATGTTCCACGTGTCTCCCGCAGCCGTACCCTAATTCAAACCCGTACTGCGTTACTACCCCAACTGTTAGCACCTTTGTGCCGCAGTATATGAGGGTTCTTATAAGGGTCCGGCCTTTGTGTGATCTCAGTCGGTTTCTCATTCGATATATAAACACCGGGGGTCGGAACGTTAAATTTTATTTTCCAGTTTTCCTTTTGCACGCACGAGGATTTTTCAACGTAATTTCCACTCGCGCTGTTGTTTGAGATTAGAGTGTGGAAATTTTACTTTACCGGTTTTCACTCTCAATATGTTATGCTTTTTAACACTTCAGACTGTACGGTTTTTGTGCGGTTAAGAATTAATGCTAAGAAAAGTTCACGGCCCTCTATGTATATTACATGGATTTTTGTATACTATCATTGTATGCATTGTTAGCACTGTGGCGTTAGTATGACTGCTAACTAAAACGTGCTATACTTATGTTACATTAATATTTATCTGTACAAAATTGTTTATATTTTAATTAATTAATTTTCCATTTTAATAGCCATTGATATATTGGTTGTTTTTTTACGTTAAATATTTTTAATATTTAGACGATTACTTTTTTTTGTGAACAATCTGTATTCCTAATTACGGTGTCATTATCATCTTTAAAATTTGAAGTGATCCGAAAATAAATTGTTTAAAAATTTTTTGCGATATAATTTTTTCTTCTAAACCTTGTACTAGCTTTTGCCCGCGACTTCGTCCCGCCCCCGTCGCCGCAATTCCGTTAGGAGATAGAAATTCGTAAAAATCTAAAATAAAATATAGCCTATGTTACTCGTAGATAATGTAGCTTTCGAATGGTGAAAGAATTTTTAAAATCGGTCCAGTAACTTTTGAGCCAATTCCTTACAAAGAAACATACAAACAAAGTTTTCCTCTTTATAATATTAGTGTAGATTGAAAACACGCATAGTAACGCGCTATTAGTAATTTCAGCGTTTTGAAACGACATAGTCCCTTTGATGTGAAACAATACGATGCTCTAGCGCTCTCCAAAACTCTATTGTATACAGTAATTTAAACTGTTCATTGTAACGGAAAACAGATAAGTTGTTGTTGCTACAGTAATATCTTCATTTCTATTGAAAATAGCATCGTATACCTAATCCTTTGCTCGTATTGTGAAGTTTACACACACCTAACATGTACTTAGTCCTCTAATCTCTATGGACCATTAAACAATGTGCAAAATTTTATTGATGTTTTTTACGCCGGTGTAGGTACTGCTGTAGGTATTAAATCAATAAATAAATAAAAAAACGGAAATACCTACTTATTTATCAGTTGATAATAGGTACAGTTGTACTGGCAATTATAATCCTATTAGTCACTTTGGTTGGTTGTTTGTTAGAAAGCTTTTATTATTATCTTTTTCTTTTGTGAAGCTCGGGTTTATGAGCCCGGTGATTTTGGGTATTAGGCTAAGCTGAGCGAAGTGAAATCAATACATTTATTGTCCAGAATCCTGTGAACATTTTCTAACTATTCTACACGTGTTTAAGACTTGCTTTTTGTATAGTTTTACAGTTTGATAATGGAATTAGTATTATTATTATTATTTACGTGTGAAGGCTTCAGCGCTTGCAACTGGAGATACGTCGACATGAATAGGTCGTTTTGCCCACAATCGTATTTTTTTTACCCTTTTCTTGGTCCACTGCTAGACCGGGCCACCGCGTTGGCCAAGTGCGGATTTGTAGACTTCACACACCTCAGAAAATATTATATACTTTATAACGTCTCTAAGGCGTGCAGGTTTCCTCACGATGTTTTCCTTCGCCGTTATAGCGAGTAATATTGAAATTTCAGTTACAATACGCACGTAACACGTCGGAGCTGCGTGCCAGAATCGAACCCCGATCCCCCGGAGTCGGACGTTGATGTTCAAACCACTAGGCTCTTACTGCAGTCGTATTTAGAATTCGAGGTATTGACAAATCTTATGGCACACGATACAAATGACTCACTCAATCCAGCCATACGCTCCTGGGTTAATCAATGTATTCAATGGCGTCGCAATGTTTACATTAGCTTGTCACCGTGTTTGAGCAACAAATCTTGAAAGGCAAATATGTATATTTGTATACGGAGCAATATTATCATTCACACGTAATCAACATTCGGCTAATTCCACGTCGTGTTTCATCTGAAATAACATAATTCCATCGCAGCGACAAACGCAAATTTGACAAACGACGTCGCTGCAAGTGTAATATGTAATTAGTGGAAAGATTCCATGTTGTGACGTCATAACACAGAGTGAGCAAAGGTGCTTGTACATATTACATTATACTTTGTATAACCTTGTTCCTTCGCCTTGAGGCGTATATATAAATAAAGGTATTGTTTTGTTTTTACACACTGTAAAACAGCAGTTTGATATAATTTTAATTATTTTTGTTTATTTCAGTTACGTTTCGAATGTTTTTTTCGTAATTTAAAACGAATAATGAGTTAACCATTAGGTACTGTAGTTAGTAATCACAGGCATAACAAATTATCTAGACACAATTTTAGACAATAGTATTACGGCCCTATTACGGTATAAAAATTAACTAAAGTCAACAATTGAATTTCTCGTTCAATTTGAGCGAGAATAATTCAAGGCTTTGACTCTAAATACCTCGCGGCTCGAAAGTCAATTTTCTTTTCTCAGCTTAAAAATATTTGATATTTCTCCCACTGATTGCGGAAATGTAATGCAAAAATTCACCATATTTTGCGAATTGGTATTGAGGTTGTCAACAGTCATGATGACGAGGACCAGTAAATAAACATGTTGAGTTATTAAAAAAAAAACTACTGTCACATATAAAAATCTATTAACAAAAATAAAACAAAATTGAACATTTACAAACCGCGCCGTGTCCGCTCGCAATTTCGGTCCGTATATTCCAGTCCGCTGAGAACAGATGTGAATACGCACTTTGAACTTTATCTAGTGTGCGATGAGATAACTAATTTTCACACCCTTTTGAAGCACCTAACGAGTGTACCCTGGCCGCAACGTAAAGAACTTTCTGGAAAATTTCACCAAAATGTACTCATATTTACGTTGGTCTTAATTTACTTCCGTTGTTGTTCTTTATAAAGGATTGTTTACATTTATCAAGCGTTGGTTCGGGTATGCCAAAAATATTTTTAATAAGAAAACAATCAGCACTTAAAAACCAAATGTATTTTTACGTTGTTTTTGGTAGGATATAGATGTTAACAATAACTTAGATTACTTCCAAATAATATACAAGAATTTAACACAGCAAAGAGGCAGGCCGCCTAATGGTACCTGGTCAGAGCCATTTACGGACATTTGAATTACCAGAGGAGTTGCCTTGTGGCCTTTAAAAGAAGACTCTTTTAACGCTTTTCTAGAAATGTTCGATGACATAATGTTCCTAAATATTCCAGAAGGAACTCTAAAAAAGAAGGAAATGATTAGAAATAAAAATTTCTAAAAAAGCTAAACAAATATTGCAATTATGCTAACAAAAAAATAAATAACCAATGCTAGTTACAAAAGGTATGGAAAAAAAAACTAAAATACTGTAACAATACATAGTACGATATTAATATCTGAACAGTTGAGTTTTCAACCGTATTTCCATTTAGTAATATACATACATATTCCGCTGGGAACACGCGCAATGGAATAAAACGGAAAACGTTAATGCATAATGATTGCGAATTGCAATTTCACCACGTAAACCGCGAATATTTACCACAAAGTCAATTGTTTCTGCAACTATTCATGCACCGACAATTATAGTTAAATCCGCCGTCAGTCATAACTATATAACTACAACAGCTATATCACGAATACGTCGGAAATTTAAATAGAAAAACAAGGAAGCAATGAAATAACGTCACCAATGGTACAATCATAAAACGCAGGAATATATTAGTGGGCATTCCAAAATCTTTCCCAAAATACAATTGAATTAACCTAACAAACTCTAATCCATGTCACGAATACATCCGAAATCCGAAAGAATAAGATAACGTAGCCAATGAGTCAATGGTAACTTCGATATGTCATTCTGTCCACCCTTCCTTGAAGGGCAATATAGAAGCACTCACATCAGAACCAATCTCTCAAATTGAAGAAAGAAGTATCTGGGAATGGCATAATTTATTTAGCGATATAAATCCAAGTCAATGATAAAATACGGAGGGAGGCGAACTTGACATTAATTGTTGCTATAAAATTTATGTTCTTGGCTATTCAGCGATGGATTTACAATTCCTCTAGATCCCTCGGCGATGTCATGGCAAGTTGTGAAGCAATTAATGCTCTATTAGCATGCACAGAGAGCGCTCCTTGGCTTGCACGCCTCAAGGGGAATGATAATTCGAAGCGGAGGAGTCTAGTCAAAAACAAATGGAACACGAATTCATAATAATGTATACGATGAAATCACAGTCGAGAATTTACCATTCATAGGCAAGATTAGATTTGCTTAGATAACCGACTAAAATGCTGTTAAGGGTAGCATCCAATTGTTTTGCAACTGATTTGAGAAAAGTAAACAAAAAAAAAACTAAACGCAAATATTTATCTATTTCATCGACAGTTTTGGAATCTCAAAAAATATCTTCTCCGAGTTGATCACACAGTCACCTATTACCTGAAGGGGTAGGCAGACGAAAGCTCTTCACCTACTACGGTCTCAAAAAACTATCACCTTCAACAAAGCCACTACACATTTTTGAAATGCTTAATTTGAAAGCCAAATTGTTTGTAGGCCCTACTGAGCTACGCATCGCACTGGCCACTTTTATGTTGTTCAACAAAGCCCAAAAAATACACACTGAAACATTTATCCGCGGAATTTTTATACGGACCTCTGGACGGTTTGACGTTTCGCCAGATACCCGTAGAATTTACGACCTGATAAAACGCCACCAAACAACTAAGAGCCCTCTGTGTAAACTGTTTGTGCCCTTTCGCGTTGATACTGTTTGGTTCGAGGGAGGGTCGGGAGGTCACTGCAAAATGGGCGTGGTATAAAACTTGTCTGCCAAATGGATTACTACGATTAAGTATGAGCGACCTTTGCCCCGTATAGCGTGACGCATGAATGGCCCAAAGCTTGGATTAAACGTTTCATTAAGCCTCCGCTGTGTTCTTAAGATAAAAATTAACTATCGTAACATATTTACTAAACGAATGACTATTTGCGGTGGACAAGTCTGAGTTTGGAGTCGAAATTAATCATGGGTTAGTCTGCTTTTTTGTAATGTAAAAAAGTACTCAACTTGAACATTTCTTAGAGTATAAAATAAGGCTAAGATTTTTTTTTTAATTTCGAAAAAATGAAAGAGACCTAGCAGGTAAAAAATAATAATTCTGGAGAAATCGTCAAAAATAGATGTGCGGTTATTTTTTTAATATTTCACTCTTAAAGTTTATGAAGCTTGTCCAAAAATTCATGTTCCAATAATGAAAGTTAATGTTAACTAATTATACTGTTAATGATTTATTCATCCCATCATCATCAACACTATTTTTTATATTCACTATCTTACAAAAGTAACATAAATATAGTTTTAGTAAATGTTATTAATTTAATTTTTTTTTCTACCGTCTTCTTGGTGTTTGTTCTGTCCATACTAATATTATAAATGCGAAACTGTGTTTATTTCTCCTTTCACGTAAAATGAAACAACAGATCGATGTCAATGTTGGTATGGAGATAGTCGGAAGCCTTAAGAGTGATATAAGCTATGATTCAATCAAATAAGTGCTATAGATGGTGTTACGAACGCAGTAATAGTATGACTTGGAACCAAATAAATAAAACCACTACTTCCTCAAATACAAAGCCAACCCTTATAATTGGGTACATTTAAAATATACAAAAAAGCAGGCTGCTCTGAATGGTGCTCCCAAAAAATTTATGTTCACCCGTTTGACTGAGCCCATGTCTCCGGCTGGCCATTTTACGAGTGAAATTAATGGGTGGGCTTATATATAAAAATATGCTCAGCGCGGTCGCTATTTTAGATGACGATTAACTGAAACAGCCTTCTTTTATATCTGCTTATATATAAACGAATGTTAAATAAGCGGGTAGATTTGTGATATCAAAGGGGTCAGCGAACCTCGAAGGTTTCGTTTGAGGCCTTTGTACATAGCAGCGATCGGGGACACTGAGAGTTTTTGTTTTCCAAACGGTCCATATACTCTGTAATGATTTGCGCATCAATTACAATTTCGACGATCCGTACGGAAGTTCTGCTTCAATGACATTTATTTGACGTCAGTACAAGTTACGTGTATATAGTTCATAGATGGAGTTACGTGTTTTTATTATAATATTAACACAATTTTATTAGGACGTTGACGTATTGATTGCCTCGTTGGTCGGGCGGTTGCTGGCGCGACTGCCGATCTGGTGGTCCTGGGTTCAATTCCCGGGTTGGGTACTGTTGGATTTTTCTAATTTAAAATTTCTAGTAGTGACTCAGAGTCTGGATGTGTGCCCGGTGCATGGCAATAGGCTCACCACCTATTCCATTGTGGGA
>DWDX01001140.1:0-20292 GCA_018245675.1 Agara michaeli | reverse complement strand
ATGTACAGAGTTCTGTAACATTTTGTTACAATTTGGTTGACGCATTTCTGTTGATTGACCTAATAAGTTAAAGTAAAATCTGATGGGGAATAGTGACCATGTAATATTACTTCAATTTATTAAATAAGCGCTGTATAAATTTGAAGAGCTAAATAAAATAATAAAATACGTGGTTTCTGTATTCATAAAAGTGGCCCCTTATAAAATTGAAAATCGCCCTTTTTATAAATAAACAATGTGTGTGATTTTTTGTTCAAGTTATTTGTTGCCTTGGATTTTTCAATGATTGTCCCATTTCGCAAATAGCTCATGGTCATCCTATAGTGAAACATTTGCAGTTGTCTACAGTCCTTTTAATCCCGCCCGGGCGCGAGTTTTTGTTTGTTTTTCGCTAACAATTCAACGTAGGAATATTACATTTTTACTGGGTTTCATCATTCTATACTGAAGTAACGCGTCTATTTAATTACATACAAGTATTAAGCAAACTTTAAAAAAATAACCGGGTACAATTCCCATACGGCTATCTGATTAGAAACTAGGCAATTGAATGCCTGTGTCATGGTAACCGGAAAACTGACATTACGTCCAGACATAGAACAAACAAATTTACTCATAACACAAATTATTGTCCTGGGCGAGAATCGAACCCACGACCTCCGATTTTGCAGTCGGGGTCTCTAAGCACTCGACCACGAGGCCACTCCAAGTCCAGTCCAGTCAAACTTGTCCAAATGAGTCATACTATGTAGTATCGTCACGTGACCGACTAGTCGTAAAGCCACTGAACTCTCAAAGTTGGATTTGGTTAAGTGTGGAAACGGTACTTTATTGACAGGACTTGGTCGATATTTCAATAGATAGTTAAGGCTATACGTGCATAGTTATAGATATACATATATGTAATATATAATTTTTAACAACACTGCGCTATTTCCGATTTCGTTCCTAGCAAAATAAAGACCAATTTATCACACATATAAATTATCGTTTCTTTTCCACCTGCAGAATTTTCATTAACGGATTCCAGAAAAAGGAGGTTCTATGTTTGTCTGTATCTATGTTTTACCTTTCTATCTATTTTTTATCCATGTTTTATGTACGTTCACCGATTTCTCCGTCAATATTTGTTTTCGCATATGTATTTTTTTTATACAAAACACTAAATACTTATCGTTATTACGTAGGTCGGTAAATAATAATTCTTCGAGTCGAGCTGATACAGATATTTATATAGCGAAACAAAAACACACATACAAAACAAATCTCTTAATTAAATACACAAATGTTTGCTTGATCGTAAGTCAATCGGCACAACAAATTCTTATTGTAACAGTTGTGCCAAATTTATTAATACGATAAGAATAACAATGCACACTCGCTCTCCCTAAAATTTGCAACAGCGGCAGCAGGAGGTATCCATGCGCATGGCCAGCAGTGGGACTTAAAAAGGGTTGCAACCATCCCTTACTTTTATTTTTTTAAGTTTCATATTTGCGTTTAGCTATGTACTTTATTTAAAAGAACAAAGAAGAATGTGCAGTGTGAAGAAGATAGAAGAATAGCGTTACGCTGGCATTAGAATCAGTACGCTTTGTCGTCATTGGCGTGAGCTCACAAAACGGACTGATTCTTTGGTCAGCGTGCGTTCCCTGCATCAACAGAATGTGGTGCAAACCTCATGTTCCTCACCAACCTATGTCTAGGTCATGTCTTTAATAACCGTTCAAAAGATCGGTACAAGATCTACCAATGCAGCTCGAGTGTAGAAAACTTTGTTGTATCTATTCATAGATCTGATTTTTTCAATGTTAAAAGAGCAACAAACGAGGCAAGTTAGTAATAGCCGTTTTCATTAATGGATATCTGCAATCAAACTCCAATAGAACTGTTCGTGTTAATTATACCAGTTACAAGTGTGAGTGATACCATTTGTTAGATAATATTGTCTACTATTAAATTTGTATATGATTGTAGTACTGTCAAATTTGTACACAATGTAATAATTGTAATAGTAATAACTTTCAAATGTTTAGTGAAAAATAAAGAAGTCGTTTTGAACAAGAGTGGTTTTATTTCAAATAAAAGACCTAAGTTCCTTACCAGTTGAAATAAGTCTCTATTATTATTTCCGATAACCATTTCTTCGTTCCCTGCCTGCTCGCTAATAGGAAACCTTTTGTCAGAAGTTGGAAGTCCTTAAAGGTTTCTTCAGACTATTTATGTTGTTGCTGAGTGACATTGAAGATCTGTCTTCAGCAAATCATAGACGTGACGAACCCAAGAGAGAGAAGGGAAGTGAGAGAGTCATTAAGTATTTAAACAATACACACATTATGTCAATAATACACACAGTAGCAATGTTTTATAAATAATAGCATTTATTAACGATGAGTAATTGTGAAAAGTCATATTACATTATATTATATATCTGGATTTTAAATTTTATAAAGGAACAATAAAACCAAGTTCACAAAATTTTAAATTTAGCAGTGTCTGGGGTGATATGATAATGTAGCAGACGAACCAGTTATAACCAGTTGGAAACTAGTGTAGTAAAAAGAAAAATTAATGCATTAATCCGCAAAGTTACTTAACATATGCACACCCCGCAGTCGCCGAAATTGTCGAGTTAGCATAAGTAGTTGAAGTTGGACTTTGGGTATTCTTTTTTATTTCAACAGTTTTGTTGAAAAGTAGTAATATTTCACACCGAAAATGTTATTTCTGAGAGTTTTTTATAATTTTTTCGTGTGCTAACTCACAATTGGCCAACATACGAAACATTTAGTGAAAATTTTATTGCGAGCAACATTTTATTTAACTCTTTTCTTATTTTATTCATTCTTTTCATCGGCTCTTTTCAAAGTTCAGTTCAAACGCACTTCAAAGACAGCAATGGACTTCTCGCAGACATACGACGGACTGAACTTAGAAATCTAGGGAGCAAGTGATTATTATGAAGGTTCCTATTAATTTATTACCTATAATGCGCGCGTGGTTGACACGGTTGCAAATTGTAGGCCATCTGTAAAGCTAAGCCATATTAAGCGCAGTGCACTTAGATAGATGAGGTATCATTTTCACTAAGCTTTCTGTAACTGATAGGAGTGTTTAAATAAAGTTTAAAGACACTCGCTAACTAGCCACTAATCCTTATCTCCCATCAATTGACACTGGAGACTTAAAAAGGATTGCAGCCAAATAGAATAAACAATTATAAAATTGTACTAAAGGAAACCGAATTGAAATACCGATATTATATAAGTTTTTACTAGTTTCAAGTGTAACATAGTCACATTTTATACAAATTCTTGCTAGTTGATAGAGACATAACGAGATAGTCTCGTGCGGAGATTCAAATCGAAACTTCATAACCGAATAACGTAATCCAAATTCAATTTTCAGTAAATACAAAACGCCGCACTAACAGCTCTTAGCATCTGAGACGTGAAATTTCGTTTAATAAGGAAAAAGCAACTCTTACAAATATGATAATGGTTTTGAACAACTTAGCGTCGCTTCTCCACGCAAGAGGAAAACGTTGAATGGTAAACTCTTAAACAACTTTATTTATGCAGATCTCGACAACTTGGCAATTGCATAAAGGAAACATCTACTATGCTTTCTTCCAAACAACATTTAAAAGCGGATGGACTATTAAGAACTCCATTTAGTTCATGCAAGTTGATACTAAGTAAAGGTGTTTTCACACGGTTCAATTCGATTTCTATATTCGAAATCCGTACTAGAGACTATTCTGTTGATATCTAGGTATTTTAATGTACTCTGAGACCACGTGGAATAGTCTTTTGGAAAGTGGAATTCTCAACTTAACTAATCTGAGTTTTATGCTTCCACATAGCTTATTAACCCGATACCTCATCTCAGAAAGTAGGCATTCCTATTATTGAAATCTAATGGAATTATAGGTAAGTCTACGAGAAACGGAGCCAATGTTCAGGAACTCAATTGATTTCAAAAGTATTTATCGAAACATACGCTTGAATCACACTTTGACGGTGAATATATTTAATTTCCCACACATTTCACAAATACACTACCGTCCGGATGTCGCGTCGGATGTTTGTGTGGACATGCTCCAACACTATCCTTCCTGAGCTATGACCATGCTGTCTACTTCAAAATAAGTACATTACAATTCCATTCGAAAATTCTACGACCACATTACTCTGAAATGGATTTATGTGCTTGAATAATAAGGTGCAAATTTGTCTACAAAGGGATGTCACGTAGAAAATAGAGCTATTTGTCAGAGACTAAAGCTCACTACGAGTCAACTGAGGATTCGCAAATCAGGAATATAAAGGCTTTCACGAACCAATATTGTTGGAGTAAACGGTGACATTTTCAAAGGTTATTTATTGTATTAATTTAAAGATGTTTTATGTGAAAATGGGGCTTAACTTCATGCTGGGGCAATCATAAAAATACGTAATGTTTTTAAGGTGTGTGAAGTCTGTTGAGCCGCACTTGGCCAGCGTGGTGGACTTCGGCCTAAATCCTTCTCACTATGAAAGGAGATCCGTGGCTGGCAGTGGAACAAAAGAAGTCGGCTAAAAAGAATTACTGAACCCTAAAAACGGGGAGAAATAAAAACATAGGGACATCCCCGTAGCATAAAGCCTCACGAGTAATCTTATCAAAACATCACAGCCACACTTCCATGTTTATGGGTTCATTCGTGATGAGCTATGATTATGTATCTTACAGCCGCTTTGAAATTTCTTTCAGAATTCCCCTTGTATATATTCAGAGCAAAGCGCAAATTATTGTAACAACAACTTCACGGTAGAAATACGTTGACAGCGGATCTATTACCAACAAAAAATGGTTTTGTCAATATAATGGATTTGAGATTCTTCATAAATGCCACCGAGGAAAATTAAAAAGAAAATATCTAAGAGCATATCTGTGCGTGACAACTTGGTCTCTATGTAAACAAATTTGGTAGTGATATATCTTTGCGATTTGAACAGAAAAATGAATGCATAAAGCAAGATAGATGCGGTCCGCGAAACTGACACTGATATTTGCTGCAGTCGTTTTGAAGTTAGGAGATAAATTACTGAAGATTGCTTTGTGCTTATATAATACAATGCATAGTGATTCATATTGCACAAATTCGTATGGCGTTTTGGGTAACATACGTACATTGCCCGGATAATTTATTGCACTTCTTGGTATGGTCGGACATTTGATTTATTTATTTACTAAAGCGTACACGACTAAAGATGTAAGAAGATTTGTTGAAATAGCAGAAGAAAGAGTCGATGCAACATATCATTATCTACTTCAAACTTAAAATTTTATGACAGAATACACTTTTGATGGCATACGATCCTCCCGTCATCTTAGGTTGCACCCATCTGTGTTTGCTAAAAGTATTTGCTTTGGAAAAATTCAATTAATTTTCCAATTAATTCCACGCTTTGGCCATTAGCTACGAAGTTTATTGAGTTACTAAATACGTGGAAATGATATGTGATATGTGGTTATTTCCAAGGCATTCGAAAATTCAATTACCTTGAGTAAAATATAATTGGAGAGGCTACAACCCCTTACAAGTCTTATTGCTGAGCATACTTCCCAACCGACTGGAACATACACCACCTGCACTGCGATTCTCAAAATCAGTGGACATTAGTCCAGTTAGTACTTCTTAGTATAAGTTTATTTAGTATTCGTCAGTCTCCGCCCCATTTAAGTTCGGGCTTAGATGCGTTGCTACTTTTGAGAAATGACATGAATGAACAGTTAACATTCATTAAAATTTGCGGGCTCGTCGAACAGTCGTTAGAAAACCTGACTTCTAACCTGCGGGTCGCGGATTCGATTCAAATCTAGAATAAATATTTGATTGCATTTAAGGCGACATGCAAAGTAAACTCGCTAGTTACTTTGTTTCTGAAACATTAACTTGGTTCCAGTACAGTCTGTACGGGATTATGAATAAAATTAAATTTTTATGCCAATTTTTAGGACAAAGAGGAATTACTTGGTACATAAACTAAACGTCAAACAATTTCAACGTCAGACAAGGTGACAGGTGTCAGGAGGTACTTGTCAGTTCGTTCGTCGCTAAAAGCTAAAGCATTCGTTTACACGACTAGCAATACCACGCGACGCTGCCTACTGACATCGTAAGGTTCACAATAAGAAGTAGGGAAAATCTTTATGCAATTTTCGTATTATGTAACTGGCCTATTAGTCCAGTTATTAGTGAACTTAGAGCTAAACCAGAGGTTGTAAGTTCGATCCCCGCCCAAACATCTGTGTAATCCGCATATTTGTTTGTTTTGTGTTCGGTTGTAATAAAAAAAAATTACATAAGTGTCATATCGTACGTATGTACATTTATCAGCTGTCCTGTTAGCATAACAAAGACATTTCATTACCTCATTTTGTATCCGATCACGCCGTGTGGGGTTCCCAAATATTAATAAATATGTATTATATTTCTTTGCCAGCTGCAGTGCTTTTTTTTCGGGTTTTTCACTATAAGCTTATCACATATAAAACTGTGCATTGAAAGCAATTTTCAATCTGTGGTTCTAGTGTGTTTTTGTGCCCCAATGGCCTTGAATTTGAATCCTGATATATGTCAAACTGTTGAATACTATTTTTGCTATACTACGACCAGCCACAAATTTGTAAACAGTTTCAACAATAAATATTTTGATTTGATGAAGTTTGGAGCAATAGAAGTTGTTGCTGAAGTTTATTGAGCAGCGTAACGATCAAACAGACGGAACGATCACACTTTGCATACATCGAAAATACAGGAGGAAAGTAATGAATATATAATGTACGTACGACAACAGAGCATGTACTTTATTAGGAATTCTCGAAACGCTTCTTGTTCAGGAGTGTTTGACAATTTTGACATTAACTTGACAAAAGCATTGCGCACTTCGCAAGTTAACAGTGTACCAGTGCTTCTCAAAGTGGTCCGCGGACAACCAGAGGTCGCAACTTCGTAAAGTCTGAGTTCAAGATTTGAACACTGGTCCCACGAAATGATACGCTCAAGTCTCGCTCACTGGGCTATGACCGGTTACTTTTACTTTACCGAGTATAAACTCCGATGCGTATGAATATTTAAGTGCAATACTGTGGGAAATTGTGAACAGCCTCCGCTGAAGAATTGCTTCAGTAGGTATTCTGTTTATTTTTTCGGTTATATAAGAATGAATCAAACTTCACTTGGGCTTCATTTGACATTCAGAAAGGAGGCGCTGATAACTCGGCAGTCTAATTAATTCAATCGAATCCACTCGAGGCCACTGAAAAATGTACTCCGGAGGCAGTTTCCGAAGTTGATTCGAAAGGGAAAAAAGATTCTGTAGGGCTAGAGCGTTTAGATGCGAGGGCTTTAAGGATAAACATTTTGATAATCAGTTCATTCGTTCATTCAGTAAAAGCTTAGATTGAATTAGGGATACTTCCGGTAGCGCCTAAGTCCCACATTTTATTTATCAATATCACCCTGTCTGTAGCTATGACTGCCACTATGTCACTTTCTCCATTAGAGCTTCATACGTCTACACAACTCCCGGTTGCCACTGCTACCTTGCAACCTATGATATCATAGCATTGTTAATACATTTTCTTTCATATTCTTTGATCTCACCTGATGGACATGTTGGCACCTAAAATTTAGCACCATGTTTAGTTTCAAAATCACAGTGCTCGATAATGAACCTATTTCTGTCAACCCTATCGCTAAGCAACGCGAAATCTAAAAATATGTTGACGATAACAAAAGGTGTTTCCATCATTAATATTCAAGAGTTCATTATTCATTTCCATTCGCAGTGGCCGATAAAAATCAGCCTTCTCTTGTTTTTCTCTTGATTACTATTTGTACAGAGAGATTATTGTAACGAAGAGTTCCTTTAAGATGTACCGTTTCGAGTTTAGTTCGCGACCTCGACGATTACTTTTATTTATTTATTAGCTTCAGTGACGAGGACAAGGTGAACGTTATCATTATTAACAATATAATTTGATGTAATGTAATGCAACCTAATAAATAAATAAAATATCGTTAAAGTATTAACACCAATCTACACATTATACATAATAACTGGTCACTTAAATTGAATGAATAAATTAGACTTTTAATGCACTTTTGAAACTTACGATGTGTTTCAAAGATAACGCGCGTTCCAATTAAAATCCGTTAATTGGAATTAATGAGCGAATTTCAATACAAACACTTCTTTATCAAGCTCATACATTATTGGAATACCGGTGGATCTATACATAGACCATAAAGCGGATAGAAGTGACGGATATTTAATGTAATTAAATATTATTTTTTGAGTAATTGGGACAATTCCACAAATGCAACTGATTCTAAATTAGGCGATTATGCTGGTGTTGTGATAACCGGACAACTGATAAACATACATATATTCACAAGAAATAATACTTATATAGATACTTTTATTATATACAGACGTAGACAAACAGATGTGCTCATCGTACATATTATGTTTTTCCTGAGTGGAAATCGAACCCAAACCTCAGGTTTTGCTGTCAGGGTTTCTAACCAGTCGACCACTAGGCCAATCGATTTATGAATGTTTAAAGGCATCTCTAGAAGGTAATACACTATGGGGTGGGAAGGATTTAATTAACCTGAGGGTTTCGTTCTCAAAACTTCGATTTGTAAACAAATTAATCACACGTAACCTTTCAGCGAAGTTCGTGCAGCTGTTTGTGTAGCGAGTTCGTACGCGGATGCCGAGCTTCGGATCTTGGTGAACATGTGTAATTTAATTTTGGAAATTTTAAAAGGCTTTGAATTAATTGACGGGATAATATATTTGGGTTGACTGGTAAAAAATGCTACTATATTTGTATATGTCCGCCTATTATACGTGCAAGCTTAAAATGCTGCAATCATAATAATAATTAGGCTAATTCTAAGATAGATGCAGTCCACGTTTGTGGATCGCCTGCAGTCACTACCGCTGCACCTATGCCGCCAATAGCTTGAATTGTATTTTGGTTTTTAAGATGTGGTAGACAGAGCAACAGATACAAGAGACTTGCCAACTAAGTTCTCTGAAGTAGCAGCAAATTTGCAATCAATTTCATATATAATTCAGGTCTGTTTGAGATTGGTCGTAGATGTGCGTGAACTTTAGTGACCAGATATTACTAGATAAGATAGAGACAATACCCTTTTACTTCTCGTGTGCAAATTAAGATTTGCTATATTATTATTCTTAACATTCAGAACATCTTTAATAACAATAATAATAACAGTAAACAGAGTCACGTGCCCAACAGTGGGACTTGTAAAGGGCCGCGACCATCCATCCTATGGTTTTGTGCAAAAGAATTTAATTAAACAAAGTGTTCCGTATTTGAACTTTTGACTCACGAACAAATTAATCGCACGTAACCACTCAACGAAGTTTCTTCTCGTGTTTGTTTTAGGAAGTTACGTAAGAAGTCAAGATGCGAAAGTTTGGTAAGTACGATACTTTAAATCGGAACCCGATGCTTTGCAATTCAGTATTTATAATTCGGATTTAACTTCTTGCGATTAAGAAGAGGATAACTTGAAAAGCTTTTAATATTACATGAGATGAAATATTACGTAGAATGTTGAATGCGACGTAGACAGAGATAGGTAAAGGCGAGGCGAGGTAACATTTTCAATATAGAAAAAGATTATTTTCTAAGCTATGACACAATCGATTATAAACCTAGAAAAACAAAGAAATAGAAACATAAAAAAACATATACAATTACTTTGAAGGTATTGAAATATATTAATGTAAAATAACAATTTGAACAGAAATAGATCTGGTTAGTATATTTGAGTTGTACAATTGGTAATGGATTGTACAATTGTTAGTTCTTAGTAAAGGTAGAATTGGTAACTGATAAAATGTTTCTTCGCCAATCCGCACAGATATATCGTGGTAGAATATCCTATAAAGCTTTAAGATTTGCAACGTGAAATTCGTACTCGCTAGGGTAAGAAAAGTGACGGCCCCCGTCAAAGACATAGCCCCTCTCCCCTCGTACAGCATGACCTGTTTATTACATCTCGCTCCAGCGGGGAATTGAACTGGTAGCGACCAATTTAACTACAAACGTTTTCAATCAATATGCAAATTAAACTGTGTGGACTTTGACGGGAAAACAGGGAACGGAGTATCTTCAGATAATGACTGGTTAACAATTGTGTATTTAGTTTATGTAAAAAAAAGTCGTGTAAATAAAGATTCCATTTATATTTCAGAAAAGTGGGGACGTACAGGTTGATTTCGCATACCATAAAGAATATTATGAAGATCCCCAATGTGCTAGACTGCAGCAAACTATAGTAATTACACATGAATATGCTTACTTAGATAAAATGTTCGATTTGTTTTCGTTTTAGCTTAGGGGAGTTCGGCATGTAACCCTGAACTCTCTTATCGTCCACGGTGTGACGGTTTCCTCGCGATGTTTTCCTTCAACGTTAAAACATATGATACTTAATCTTCAAAACACGCACGTGGCATCGTAAAGTCGGGGGCGCGCGTGAGGGATGCCAACATAACACCTTCACATGCCAACTAAGACATACTATCAAGAATCGTATTTTTTATTTGAAGCGAGTACGAGACGAGCTGATAGCAAACACGTCTCTTCTGCGTGACATCTGCTATTCACGTGAAGACGGTTCAATGGAGCTGTTAGTGTGAATTTGTTCAGATACTAATTGGTGTTATTAAGAATATAAGACAGAAATTAATACCTATTAATATTTCGTTAACGCTTAACTAGGATTAGTCGATGCATACTATTTTGATTGCTATCGTTGAAATATTTAATTGTACTAAATTACAAATAACATTGAAAGTAGCGTAATAAGAGAACCAGGTTAAAATATTTGTAAATCTAAAGGTAACGTAAAGGTGTTGTGTTTTAATGTTTATTTAGCAATATTTTAACGTAATTTAAAGGAACTTATAAAATGTTTAATTAATCTCACTCATTAAATTCTATTTGCATCATTTACTTTCATTATTTCCCAATAAAGCAATTACTGTACGCTGAAAATAATTGTAGTCAATATATTATGTATATAATTATGTACATGTCATCGTGGTAATTAAGATGAAAGGTAATCTTAAGCAGTGATGTCTTATTATTACTGTTCTTATTAAATTGTGAACAAAGTAAACTCATCTCAACAAGTTCTAGTTACTAGTCTATGCTAAGTTTAGTAGTTGGACTGCTGCTGACCTATATTATGCAAAAGGTGTTAAATCACATTTAATAAGCCCCGCCTTCCTTCAAGGTAGGCAATGCACTAGTAGCTTCTCTGGTGTTGTAGTTGTCTATAGGCGACGGTGATTCAAATTCGATTAAAATTCAAATTGTTTTATCCATTATAAGGCACATATATATACTCAATGAAGGTCTCGTTTTAGTCATCGTACTTCGGCTATGTAAGACCGGGAGAAAAAGCCGGTGAAAACAAACTCCTAGCTCTGTTTTAACTGTGACCTTACCATGAAGTGACCCGCCTGTTTACATGCTTTTTTGAAATTAACAAAAAATATTTTTCAGCACACCGACGCGTCCGTAGTGTATGCTCTAAACGCCAAAGGGTTTGTAAGAAACTTTGCTCGCAGTCCGCAGTCCCGTTGGAGACAGTACCCGTTGAATTATAATGAGCATTGCTTCAGCCGCGTTTCCGGGTTTCGTTAGGTCGCAGTCGTTAGCCTTCCTGAAGGCCGTTAGAGCGAATCAAATATACTTTCAACGGGCGACTTGGTCGTTAAGAGCCAGCAAGCCACGACTACACTAATAATCAGTCAGTAGACGAAATTGTAAGGTAATTCTTTATATTTATATATTTGAACAATCGATTCTAATTTCCCTATAGATATCTTATATATAAAAATCAATTGCTGTTCGTTAGTCACGTTAAAACTCGAGTATGGCTGGACCGATTGGGCCAATTTTGGTTTTAAAATAATCGTGAAAATTCAGGGAAGGTTTAGAAGGTGAGAAAATAAGGAAAATAGAAATAACGGCAATTTAATTTTTCCATATAAACTGCTTACCTGTCAAACATAATTTGATGTACGGCCCGTCAAATATTATTAAAATCGGTGCAGGTGTCGGTGTAACAAAACTATTTATTGATTGTGAGGCTGTACGAAGTTTGCCGGAACAGCTAGTGCGTAATAAAAATATCTATGTAAGTATTACATCGTATGTATATATGTATGTTTATCAGCTGTCCGGTTACCATAACACGGGTATTCAATTACCTAAAATAGAATCAGATAACCGTGCACGAAATTGTCCTAATTATTATTATAGTGTTGCTGCTTGGCGACAGAAATACGAAAGTAATGTTTGTATAAAAAAAAACCCAACAGACACAAAGCGATAGTTCCGTTTTTAATTTATTTTCCCCTTTACCTCTCATAAAGTACAGCGTCGTTATACGGCTTCGTTGAGGAGTAAGAATATAATGACTTTGTTTTTATCTTCCCAATTGAATAACACAAACATTCGATATTGCGAATCTGTTTCCTTACAAAAGTGTTAGTTGAATTTCTAAATATTTACATTTATATTATAATAGGCGTGTGTTTCATTACGAGCACCGTGGTGTTAGCTGAAAATGAAAAACATAATTTCATATAATATATAAGATCAAATTCAAATTGTTTTATTCATCATAAGGTACATACATACACTCAATGATCGTATGCCAAACAATAAACCAGCTTTTGGCAAGCCATATTATTGCTCTCAATAGGCTTCATAATAAATGTTTGTTACAAATAGAACTTTCCGTTCTGCGTTTAACATGAGTTAACTTCAAAAAGCTGGTTTAGACATGAACTTACATTTTATTCTTACTGTCCCGTAGAATCGGCGGTCGCGGGTTCGATTCCCGCCCACCTTGACGGCCGTGTTACTAGCCTAAATACCTTTAAGTAGGCTTTAAGAAACAATTTTTAATACACGACAAGACCATGTATTATAGCTTCTAATACACATCCAATACTATATTCAATGTTTGATAAAGCAACAAGAACATTAAAAAAATAGTTCGTAAAGATCGTTATGTACACAGAACGAGCGAAAACATAACATAACAAGCCGGCGGGTATACTCCCGGAATGTATTATCCAAACCCGTTTGTACACACATTAGATGTCGCTGTCCCCACGACGATTCTTCATGATTGACGAGGAGTACGCTCGAGGGCATTTACTGAGCTATTATGAATTCCGTACGGATAATGCCAATTACCATTAGAACATCAAACAATTGATCTATTTATTTATTATTTTTGTTATCTTACAAAGACTGGCCTCTTGGTCGAGTTTAGAGACCCCGTCTATAAAATCCGAGTTCATAGGTTCGATTCCCATCCAGGACAAATGTTTGTGTGATGAACACATTTGTTTGTTCTTTGTCCGGGTGTCATAAAAATATCTATGTAAGTATTATATCGTATGTATACATGCATGTTTATCAGCTGTCCGGTTATCTTAATACCAGCATAATCGCCTAATTTTGAATCAGTTGCATTTGTGGAATTGTCCCCAGTTATTATGATTACTATTATTGTTACTATTGCAATACAAATGAGGGATTTAAAGGCAGACTAAAGCTCAATGCATTGTTCCCGGTCTATCCCGGCTGATCGGGAGGGGATCGGGAGGTCGTGTCAGGCTTACAATAATAAAACAAGAAATACCCTCTCATACTGTGAAAATTTTAGGTCATGATCTACCACGCTGCCCAAGGATTAGCAAATTTCTCACACATCTGAAAATATTGTAATTTTTTTCTTTTTCAACCAAAAATTATAATTTCCATTTTATTTATTACTTCCATCACTCTCCTTTGATACCGCCTTTCACTTATCTCTGCACCTCGTCGAGCCCGGCTGGTGGACAAAGCTAATAAGCAGATATTCCACTATTTGTACCACATATTTTTTAGATACAATAAAGCTTAAACAGAAATGTAAAATGTTCACAAAAACTCTCGATTCGCATTTTATTACCCTATTTACCAACAAATATCGTGTAATATATTTTTGAACGATCACAAATTGACTTTTAGGATAGCTGACGAAATTGGTGACGCAAATTGCTATTGTTACGACGACACCTGTCTGTAATGCCGTTATAGCTTATCGATTAATTTGATCAGAAAATGGGATGTAATAAATTCTATTTTAAGCTTTTGTAAATATATTGCTACAATTACAATTCATAATTTCAAATATAACAAGCTTTTATTTTACTTGCCTCCTCGTTGGTTAGTGAGTGCGGGTCAAATCTTGAAACTGAATTTTTAACCAGTTTTACTGAAGCTATTGAGGCAAAAAAAATTATACACGTTTGGTTTGGATAACACTGGATAATATTTTGCTTAGTGACGTCACTCTGAAACCAATAATAATATAACTCTAAAACTAAAAGCTTGCTTAAAAAAGTGTTTTTTTACGATAATTGTTATTTATGATATGTCATTTCTTTAGTGGTTGATCGTTGGTGCCAGATTATTTATAGTCGTGGACACGTATTTCGTCTAATAATGACGTTTTAAAATTTTAGATTAGCGGAATTTACACATCTCAGCGGAAATTACCGATAGCTGTAACGAGTGCAGGTTGCTCTATAATGATTTTTCTTCACTGTTATAGCGAGTGCCAAATTTTTGTTTATAAAACGCAATTAAAATTGAAAAGTCAGAGGTAAGTACTACAATTTGAATCCAGACGCTCGAACGAGAGACTCGAATCCAAATAACTAGACTATCGCTGTTCCGAGGTATGCTGACGCATAAATAAACGATACTCCTAAATAATACTATCATCTCAAAATATTATAATTCTGTATTAAATTACGCATTACCAACTACAACAGAATCGGCGCAACGAAATCAATTTATGAGCTTTTAAGACGCGGCCGCGGAGCTTAGGCACGTTTGAGGCGTAATAAATATAAAATGTGTTTGTTTTACAAAGGAGCCTTCATCCAATTTCAATAGCGATCCATTATCTTAAATCCATCTCAATATATTCGTTATATATCCAATGTTAACGTAGAAAAGATTAGAAACTTAAAAAAAAATATTTCAATTGATTCTTAATCAAGCTGTGCCCGTGTTATGGTAACTGTAGGATCTTCGCTAAGTATCAGTTTTAACAAGTATTTGACTCGCCTACGCAGCATGACTTGTTACCGGGCCGACTGTCGAGACTAATATTTTATTCTAGCTAGGCTATACCGCGTGGTAGAAAAAATTCACTTTGTTCACACGTCATACCGTTATTGCGGCTGCGACGTCATCTATAGCGCTCATTGATTTAATTGTGTTTTCCTGTGGGAATGTGTTACTTTTCTGCAAAACAAAGTAGTCTATGTCACTTTCCAGTGCTACAACCTTCTCCACGCCAAAACTCACATCGATCCGTTGCTCTGTCTTTACGTGAAAGAAGAACAAACAGACACACTTTTGCATTTATACTATCAGTATGTATATCTAACTATATACACTACGGTAATCCTAGTGGTTAAGCTTATTAGATATTCCACCAATTAATAATCTTGAAATATTAACACATATTTAGATTATTCTTTATTCTGATACGAGAGAAAACATTCATACTGTCTTCTTTAGCGGACTGATAGCAGTGTACCCTGGAAGCGCTCTATCCTATTTATCGCCTAGAGGATACATGTATAAGACATATTTAAAAGACGAACTCGGATATGAAATGTTCAATAGAATTCAATTCTGTCGCAAACATGTTATCGAAAAGGGGTTGAAAAGCTTCCCACATCCAGTTGTGGTAAGCGTTGTAGAAATGACATCAGCGTTTCTTGGGCGACGAATTTGAAATTGAATTTTCAAATTTAGGTACGTAAGTAACGACCACGCAGATATTCTATACACGAATTCACTCGGATGCGATTGAGATGCATTTGCCGTGTGTACGTTTTAGTCTTTAAATATGTTACGATGTTAGATTTAAATTTGACGCTTGTTCACAAAAAGCCCGACTTGAAGAGACCCAGATTTCTGTTGAAGAATATATACGCTAGCAGAACGTTTTATTTTTTAGCTGTTTGAATTAAAAATCGTGGCCTGACCTTGCTTAGGTAATTTAAATGCTATGGCTGCTTCTACTCAAACTATAAGGCCGTGGGGTCGATTTCCACTCACGACAATTATTTGTTGGATGAGAATATTTAGTTTGGCATCAGTCTGTGTAAAGATATCCAAGATAGTAACATTATTAAAAACATTTCTAATTACACGAAACTCAAAACGAATGCTCAAAAGGCCGCTAGCAAACATTTAAAAACTTCATACGAAGATAAATTTAAAAACCACGCAATTTTCCTGGCGTTAATTAAGGTTTGTGGACTCCGGGTCAGGGTATAATCACGGCACATGGCACTTTGAAACGTGTAGGTACGACAAGATGAAAGGTAGCACCTCCTACGGTAATGGACCATACTCTAACATACCGCTATCATAAGGGTGATTTATTCAGATTTTCAGGCATAAACTTTAAACTTTAAACAACTTTAAAATCTACCTCCGGTTGCTATCAGTTAAGGAAAAAACTTGAATGAATCATGCACATTTTTAAATTTGTTTTCTAAGACGTGTGATGTCCGCTAATCCGTCCTGGGCCAGCGTGGCAGAAGATGACTCTTCTCTATTTAATATTCATTATGCTCAGATGCACGCAGAACCTGTGTTATGAACACGATAATGTCAGGATACTCTTTTGACAAAATCTAATACTCATTCTAAATTTAAAATTCGAAATATTCTAAACAATACGAACGAGTATACCGGAACTGCATTACACAATGTCACCGGAAGCGGAACTGATAAAATATCTAAGCGAAACGTCAAAAACTAACGAACCATGCCGCGCAAACAACGGAACACAATCTCGTGAAAATTTAAAATATTCACCAAATTCCATTTCGTGTAGGTTCAGTGCTTCTATCAAATTAATTTTTTTTCATGAAAAAAAATTACGAAATGGATTTCGGCGAGCCGCGCGGGGAATGGAAAGAAAGACCAGGTCAAGATGACCTGTAAGACAATCTTTATGACGAGTTTGACGAAAGTAAAACAGACGAATTAAATTTGTCAAAAGCATAGCCCTGACACAGAGCAAATAATATGATCAATCTTAATATGGGCTGCAATGTCCCTAATATCTCACTAAGTCGATTGTATATAATTTTTTATAACTCATTTACTTTATTACACTTAAAATCGCTGGATTCCAACATTACGGGGAAAGTCGACAAATCGCGAAGCAGCATCGATGCAGTCGCGAAATCGCAGTTCAGCGATGATAAAAGTAGCAAGTCTGCAATGGTCCTAAAGGATTTATTATAGTCTATCCTAACTAAGAGACTGGTGTATATAACCAAACGCTAGATTTTTCTCGTAATAAGGGTATTAGTATTAACATTACGCAGAGAAAAAAATAGTATCGTACTATGACAGGTCCCTGATAACAGTCATTAGCATACAGACGCTCTCCTCGCTGACATTCTACCTGGCAGAAAGAAAAAATTGTTTTGAATATCGAACAAACGGATATGTTTACAAACAAACTTGCTAAACTAATATCAACTTAAGTAACACTGAATTACGAGTCATTTTTACTCGTGATAACATTGAAGAGCATCTAAAGATTAATGGCGTAATAATGCTAGGAAAAAACTTCTTAAAAAGATTAATGAGCGACGAACATAAAAGTGAGGCTTACCTGCAACTGTACGAAGTTTGTTTGTATTGAGATGACGCAGATTATCCGCAGCCTCCGTTTTATGCAGTGTTATTTAAAATAATTATAATATATATTATTATAGTATTTTCCTGCCACACATTTCGTCCGCGTGCGGGTCTTACCCGCGGACGAGCCGGGCGTGTCTTGGCATGTCGTAGGAAGCATCAGTGAAATGATTATGTGCAGTGCATGTGCATGCAGCACAGCCTACGTGACAGGAAAAGGATCATAACATAATATATAAATCTCATACATACATACCATCACGCCAGGTCCCTAACGGGGTACGCAGAAAGCACCGAGTGCCAAATATATCTGTCCTCGCAAACCTGACGCGCTTCGTCTACATTCATCACTTCGTCTATATTCATGCATACACTCACTTGACTCCTCCGTCAGCTAGTATCTGACCTATTTGGTCTACATAGTTAGATATAAATCTCAATGACGAATATTGTGCAAAATACACAATATATACTTATATGAAGTGGTAAATATGAACGAATATGTTACTAAAATTATACAGAATTGCTTAGACTTCTATAAATTGATACTTGTTATTTATTATTTGCATATCTCATAAGGTGGAATGTAGAGCACTAATTGTACAAACTAATTAAGTGATATCTGTTATATAGATACGACTGAGACTAAGTCAGGAAGAAAATAAAACAATATTATTCGTAACTTCCCCGACAGTGGAAATAATTACAGCTGTTATTGTTCTTGGACAACCGTCAGTTTGCATAATCCTGAGTGAGGGAGAGACTGATTTTTAACAAGGAATATTTTGTCTGTCGACGCTAATATAGTAGCGTCCATCAGAGTAACGTAAATAATACTAAATAAATATATATTTTTACTAATTTTAACGATAGGCTAAAGTGTTAATAGACTATGGTGTTCGAGTTTGATTACAAAATGCGTGTGCGTGTAAGTATGTATTTGTGCGTGCGTGCCCGTGTGTGTGATATATTACTCGGAAAATACAAATTGAAACGCCTTATTAAATATTCGTGTCTACCGCACGTTCCAAATCGGAATATGTTATGCGTATATTGGAGCTTAAGGGCCGATGAAGGTATATAAGTAAAACTTCTGTAATCAAAGCCTTGTTAGGAATGTATACATTTCCAAGTATCTCGTGCAAACGGAATATGGATACATGCATACATGAAAAGAGCCTCAAAGAGAAACTCGCTAAGAATAAACCAACAATAAATTCGATATCTTCGCTCGCGTAAATCTCAACAAGAGATTCTAGATCTGTATGTACGTGGAGGTTCTGCGGCCGGGGATTATATTTCTTCTATTTTCACAATAAAATCTGTGCCACTGTACTAGAATCTTTTATTTTCCCTACATCGAGACTCACGGTTCTTAAACTAAGTGAAGTTGTTCGAAATTGTTTAATGTAAAGATTTGGCTCAAATTTTTTTTTTCGTCATACTGCAACAGGCTGGAGCATACACCGCAACGCTGCTCCAGTACAACAAATACAATAGTAATTATAATAACAACATCTAATGTAATAATCTATCTAAATTGAAACGAAATAGAAGAGCCATGCCTCATGTGATGATACAGTTCTAGAAAACTTTAAACGATGCAAAACTCTACCCATAGTTTCGAACTCGGATATCGCGAAGCATAGCTGTTTAGTTTGGCATAACCATTGCATCGCTACCACCAGGAAGAGATGTCCATGAAAAATGTCAAATTAAATGTTCTAAGGTCATATTCAGTCATCAGAAAGCAGAGATCACAACGTCAGTAGGCCGTAGCCGACTGCCCTTATACTAGATTTATGATATAAAAAAGTTGTTATGTCGCTATTTCTGTTAAAAGTACTCGGCCAGAAGCCTCCGTCAATACTTAATGATTGTTATCAAACCTTTCGTAGCGGGGTCGGGTGCTTAACTCAATAACTCGTTGACCTCGAGTTGAGTTACTCTTAGAAATCTAGAATCTCTCATGAAAATTAGCGTCTAGCTCAAAACGAAGAGCCGTGAGCACTCGACGCCTTATTTCTCTTTTTATTGGACTTTAGATCATAATAACATGTAATGAAGTTTATTCTGGACTGTTTGTACGAGTCGAGATGATGTTGTTAGAAATAATTCCCTGAACTATCCTCTAACGGCACAGAATATTCAAATTCAGAACTATTATTTCATCACAATGTGTATACTCGTACATACAATTAGAACCTTTTTCCTGTCACGCTGGTTTGCGGCCGGTGTGGTCTTCGCCCGCATATGTGCTACATGCATTCTATCATAGATGGTTTTCCTGTCATGCGATCCACAGGTTCGCGGGTTGCGGAGACCATCTATGAACAGAGAGGAGGGTGGGAGATAAGAGAGATAAGGCCGCTTACAGATGTTACAAAGATGCTTTATATAAAAAAGAATATTGGTGTAAAAATAGATATGGAATTCCTC
>DWDX01001139.1:0-20297 GCA_018245675.1 Agara michaeli | reverse complement strand
CCCAACCCGGGATTTAAACCCAGGACCTCCCGATCGGCAGTCGCGCTAGCAACCGCCCGACCAACGAGGCAGTCAAAGACAAAAACACTAAGAAAAAATAAAAAAACTGGCACTTTTCACAGATCTTGAATTTAAAAAAAAAAAGGTATTTAAGCCAGATTCGTTCTTATTTTAAATTCAAAAGTACAATCGTGACCTCCTTAGCACGTTCCAAACGAATTGTTACAGGAAAAAATCCCGAATCCCGTAAAACGCCGACAAAGGACTGCTCTATCTGATGTTTAAGGCTTTACAATTCTTTTTTCAATCCGCTTCGACTCTTAATCACTTGGTCACGTAGTTACACGTTTCAAATTCGGTGTTACGATTATTTCCCGACGCGGATGGCGTGGATTATTACAGGTGTTACTAATTATTATCAATATATACGTTGTAATTATATACGTTGTGTTAGATGATAGAAAGTTTAAATACCAGTTAATAGGGACTGCTACGCTAGGTTTGGTTAAGTAAAACTTCAAGTTCAAATTTTCTTGCAATTTTCTTTCCCATTTGTCCATTGCGATTGGTTTTTTCATTTGTCCGTTGAAGTTTCACTTTTAGTATGTGTAGCCAGTACACTTTTTTCTTTTTTTGTATTGTGTACAATAAAGAACTCATTACAGAACTGCCGGAATACAACCTGTAGAGTAATTGTCACGATCATTTTGTGCCATTATGTTTGATAGGAATTCATGCGGTTCGCGCGAGACGAATGTCTTATGCCACTTAAGCCACTTAGTGCCTACTCTCAGTGGAATCGGGTCGAAGTCACCGCAGCCTTTTCTCTTATATCATAGAGCTTCTATCGAGGCAAGTATGATATAGTACCGTGTAATATATTCGACTGGGCTGTTGGTTTAGTGGTCAGTTAGTAACTGCCAAGCTATGATAGTGAGTTCGATTCTCATCGAGGGCGAAATAGTGTAGTGATTGTTGTGTGTAGATTAGCCCAAGATTAGCCTGCGCAAACAGAGAGACAGACAGAAAGGGATTTAAAAAAAGTTTGTTTCTGCTCTAGTATCATGTAAATAAATATATATCCTTAGAAAATACAGTTATTTCGAAATCACAGACAAATACTTCAATTTTATTTATATGTATATATATATATGTACATAGAATACATACAATGACATTCTCTACCAATCAACATTGTACATATTTGAATTTGTTTTAATTTATTTAAGTTTATTTTTGCATCTAAAAGAAAACTCCCATCCGTATTAAAAAAATAATGATGCTGTGTAAAAATAGATGCTTTGTATTAAAAAAATAATGATGGTTTGTAAAAATAGATGCTTTGTATTAAAAGAATAATGAGGCTTTGTAAAAATAGATGCTTTGTATAAAAAATAATAATGACGCTTTGTAAAAATAGATGAGTTGTATTAAAAAAATAATGACACTTTGTAAAAATAGATGCTTTGTATTAAAAAAATAATGACACTGTAAAAATAGATGCTTTGTATTAAAAAAATAATGACACTTTGTAAAAATAGATGCTTTGTATAAAAAATAATAATGACACTTTGTAAAAATAGATGCTTTGTGTTAAAAAAATAATGACGCTTTGTAAAAATAGATAAGCTTTGTATTAAAAAAATAATGAATTAACGAGTCGCTGTTTTCAATTCTGCGTGAATGGATGCTGTGCTTTCGTTTCCTCCGCCATCCTACGTTCAGACCGCTAAGTGGGGAGCCTTCAGCGAGAATGGGGTCGGGTGAATGCACCAAAAGACGACACCATAATTAAGTTATACGCTCTAACGGAGTCAATCGGTTATCCATTATATTCCACTCATTGTATTCCTACGCCCGTGTTGGGTTGACCGTTGTACGAGTATACTATCATCCACTGCAAGCATACGCACAATAAATACATCTATTCTATTCTATACTATACTCTTCGTATAGGGAAAGAAAGAGAAACAATCAAATTACTGTAGATTTTTTTTGCAAATCGATAGCGATTGATGTCGAAATAGGATCGCTAGAACGTAAAATATTGTACATAATGCCCATTTTATCACTCATCCACATACAAACACCGTACTTTTAGGTTGTCTTGTAGTGATCGCTGTTTGAGCGGCAAGACCGCCTATTGTCCAGCCCTTGTTCAGTTTGTATCTTATTCTATAGCCTCGTATTGTAATATTGAAGTGTTCAAAAATATCGAAACGTATTTTTTTTTTGTTTTTAAATATCGAAACGCATTTTAAAATAAGAAACACGATGCGTCACGTTCACGTGTTTTCGAGCGGAGGTTCTTGTAGAGGATTTCAGATTAATACACTTCCACGTTCATCTGTATCCACTCAGACCGCTCTCGACGGGAACCAGGTCGAGTGAATGTGCCGTGTTGAAATTTTTTACGAGCAATCGAAAGATATTCTTGAAATGACACTTCTTTGAGCGCACGACGACAACATTCTTACGGATGAAACGACACGAAACGTGACGTTGTTGTCATCCGCTCCCGAGGGAGCTCGTGCGGCTGGCGTCGTCCTCCGACGAGGAGGCCGACAGCTAGCCCCGAGCGCTCCGGGACAGCGGAGGCACTATGAGCCTAGCACCACGCCCTTAGTGGCGGGGTGATATCACCGTGGGGCAGTTGTCCTCGTGAGTCCAGCACGGGTAAAGAGGAAAGCCTCGAGGCCCGTATTCCCCACGCGGGAGCGCCGCAGCGTGAGATGATGACATAGTAGTAACTTAGCAAATCCATTATGTGAAATTTATATTTTAATTGCCATTTATAATTACTGTACTGAAAGTGTACCATGTACAATGTAAGATACCTTTGCATCCAATTCCCTAACTACTTCTATGCCACAAGTCCTTGCAGTGGCCAACAGCATTGTACATATTTCCTTTAAAGGCCTCCATTCGAGTGGAGGATCTTGCTGCTTGATTTTAGCTATTTCATATATGTGTTTTAAAGTTATCTTTCCACATATCTCCTTCACTGCAAATTAGATACACTGTAAGTAATTTATAAGTAGATTTTTATTAACTAGTTCGAATCATTTCAAAAATATTTATGTTATATTTGCTTGCTACTATAAATCAGCAGTTACTTTTCCTTTCAATTAAACTTGGCAAGACTACAGTCAGGTTCAGTGAACTCTACGTCATGCTGTCTACAAGATAATAAAGTGAAAAGGAAAGTATTTAATGAAAAAATAGAACTATTAAATTAACTTCAGAACTTATGTATTTACTTGATAAGCTTTTACACACCAGGTTCCATGGCACCTCGAGTAACTCCAGCTGCTTGTTTTAGAAAATATGATGCCGGTGGCTGGTGAATAACGAGTTGATAGGATCGATCTGCGTTAACTTTAACTCTTGTTGGAAGTGGAATACCTGGTTTTATATGTGCTGTTTTCTCATTGAAATCTTTACAAAATGCTGGTATGTTTATATTGCGCTAAAACAATACACAATTCAAATAAAGTATAATGTTCTCGATAAATGGCTAATATATTCAAACATAAACAAAATGTTTGTGTACATTTCTCTTATACCTGCCCAAGCATTGGTCCTAAAGGGGGCCCAGCCGCAGCCATCCCAGCAGGTATATTGGTCCGTAATGGGGAAGAATGGTCTATTTTATCTGCAACTTTCTTCATAGATTTAAGTCGCGCTACTGATTTGGACATGCTTTTATTTTATTCCAACAGTTTATGTAATATTTCCAAATATAACACTAACTTATCGATATAACCTATCACAAACACATACAAAAAGCAGCTGACACTGACAGTAAGTTTTTTATATACAGGCGATAATGTATACAATGCTCGGTCAACTTCAAATAAAAACGAAAATATAATATATTACATTTATTTATGAATAGACTTTCGAAAACATTGTTTCGTGGATGAATTAATTACATTACAAGTATTTTTTAAATATTTCTTTTACAGTACATGTATTAAACTTGGTTGCCAGGATATGTTGCTCACCCAGCGCCATAAATTCAGATTGTAATTTTAATGCAATAATAGTCAGCTTTTAAGCTGACTTCACCTCTTGTTAAGCATATTAGTTCAAATAAAGTGGTCAAAGTCCATAAATCAAATGTTTTTAACACAATCTCAACATATTTTCAAATCACTTTGTTCATTTTAATTTTCTTTATATTCACACGTCTGTCATGAAAGCAAGGTTCTGAGGATTGTCAATACCAAGTGGCAACATTAGTACCTTGGTGTCATATTATTGTACTGCATTCGTGCATCATTTTCTCATTCTTTTTCTGTTTTCTTAAATTTATCTAGTTTAAATGTTGTTAGTTATAGAGTATTGATTATTTTCTGATCAATTAAGTATTATACATAAGAAACTCAATGAAATGTTGAGTAATAAACGCTAGTACTAATTTACACGTATATAGTCAGCGAAAATGTGTATGATAGGTGTAAATAATCAGTAGACTAGTAAAACATTTAATATGTGGTCGTTTTTCTCGAGGGATCCTACAAAGGATTTTCCGTACGAGGTGGGCGATCCAGTGCGAGGCTTAGAAGACAGGACGGTGTGGTCGCTCCACAAAGGAAAGAAACGAGGAACTCAAGATGAAGTGTCGATATTCTTGTTTGATGTCCAAAAGAATTCGGAGACTCTTTTCGACATCGCCAAGGCCTCTCTTAAGAAACTAAAGACTATGAGACACCCAAGCCTTTTACATTACTTAGATAGCTGTGAAACTGAAAAATTTTTATATGTAGCCACTGAACTTGTAGAACCTTTAGCGACTCATATAGAAGATTTGAAACTAGAAGGCTCTCAAAAGGACCTGTTCCTTGCGTGGGGCATATTTCAAATAACTGTAAGTATAAACAAACAATTCGTAATGGGTGAGTAAGGTTAATTTTATAGTAAATATTTATTATTCAAAACAACAATACTACTTCTGGTTTGCTTGGTATTAGGTAAGTTATTTTTTCATATTTTCATCACTATGACAAAAGAAAATACTTAGACTTTTGAATATTTTCTTGTAATAAAAAGTTTTCATTATATAGAGATATAAAGGCTTTTTATATCACAAGACTTTAACATCTAATAAATTTGTTATAGAAATTTTACACTACATTATTCCAAAAATCAAAACAGGTTTGTACTATGTGATGATGATCAATATTCAAATTTTTTATATTATACAATGTAACAATAGATGATTGATCAACTTACTGAATACAAATTAATTATTACTACAAAAATAACATTTTCCTGATTTGTACTTACATTTTATACACCAAGTTTGGTTTTTTTTTCAGAGGGCATTATCTTTTTTTAACAATGATGGCAACATGAGACACAACAACGTGTGCCTGTACTCGGTATTTGTTACTTCGGCTGGAGAATGGAAACTTGGGGGCTTTGAATTTTTGACCGCACACAGTCAAGAAAATTCTACTCCTATACCTATCAAGATTTTGCCAGCTTTAGAAATATACGACCCACCGGAGAAGAAGGATCCTTCGAAACACAAATCTATCACTAAATGGTGAGTAGGGTTGTTTAGTATTTCACTATAGAAATACTTGCAATTTATTTAAACTGAGTTTATGTAAACTGGTGAAATTAGGTAGTTTTGGATGTGTTTATGGTAAATTATCTACTAGGGTTCTGGAATTGTAGTGTCAAAAGGTTTTTTTAAGCCAGATAACATGTTGACAACCATCTGTTTTTGTACATATATGTAGATAATGGCATGAGGATGTCAAAAACTACATGTCAGCTCGTGTCTACAGGTTTGTCTATGGAAAAAATTAATAATAGTAATAATATCTAGGGACAAATCCACACACAGCTATCCAATTCCAAATTAGGCAATTTAATGCCTGTGTTATTGTAACCGGACAGCTGATAAACATACATATATACATACAATATATTACTTATATTATAGATATTTTTATTATGACCGGACACAGAACAAAAAATGTGTATATTTCCATATTAAGACTTAAATCAAAATTATTCCAACCATCGTCAATGAACTTTGGTCATTAACCTAAATATTTACAAATAGATTAGTTCAATGAAGCTGTATTATTGTGATCATCTTAAATTGGACTCAATTGCGCAATGAAATATTGTTGTTTATGATTGTTCTCAATTTTCTATATGATTTATGTATCAGGAGTCTCTCTACAACTGAGAAAACTTAAAGGGTATTCCAATGTGGAAACCCATTCTTTTATGACAAAATTCAATTTAATTCATGTGCCAATGTATTGATATCCACAATAAATATATGATAAGTAAGAATGGACCTTGAATGTTTTATTTGAAATATGGACACACTTATAAACTTTTCTATAATAATGTAATATTAATTACCTAATTGATTATAGAATTTTCAATAAATTATAAATTTTAACATATGTGAATGTATATTTTTTAAATTGTTTGTTTTTATTACAGTTCCTCGGACATGTGGGGGCTAGGGTGCCTTATATGGGAGGCATTTAATGGTCCCTTGAAGAACCAGCCAGCACTTAAAACAGTAGATAACATACCAAAGCAGCTATGTACATTGTACTGTGAACTAGTCAGTGCAAACCCTGCATCTAGACCAAACCCTGCCGACATTATTACTAGGTATTTTTCCTTAGTAAACCATCCTATTGTAATGGAAAATATACAATCCAGACTGTGAAAAACATCCATCAGCACTACAAGTGTCCCTCCCCACAAGTATCATTGCCAATACAGTGTCTATTAAATGACCGAAAGGTATTAAAAAAAAATTAAACTATTCTAAAAGCCTTTAAGAATTTTTTCAAAAATGACAATCATTATATCAAAATGACAGACACAAATTATCTAATCCGTTACCATAAATGACTTGTCAGTCAGTCACAGGTAAGTGTCGAAAATCATATGGTTGCAATTTTACAAGTTTCACTTTGTCCATCAATTTCAGGTGTCGAAAAATTGGTGGATACTTTAAGAATGATTTAATAGACACGATGCTGTTTTTGGAGGAGATACAGATAAAAGACAAAGTGGAGAAGGGAAAGTTCTTTTCAACACTAGGTTCCCATCTGGACAGTTTCCCAGAAGCAGTATGTGTACATAAAATCCTGCCGCAACTGTTAACGGCATTTCACTATGGTGACGCTGGTTCTGCTGTTCTTGGACCTATGTTTAAGGTAAATGATTATTTTTGATTTAATGATTAATCGTTAAAGATTGTAGCTTTGACCTTGTACAAATTTGTAATTAAAATTAATGTGAATTAGTCTTAAATAGTAAATTTTTAGCATTGCCTGATATACTCATTTGCTATGTGAACAATTACATTCTTCTTTATATTGTTTGTTTTTATATTTATCAATCACCATACATGCAGCTGTACCACCATATATGAGTTGTAATTTGGCTGTGTTAAGAAAGCAAGACTAATGGCAACCCTATGTTTCAGTTGGGCAAGCTTCTGTCCGAAGATGAATACCAGAAGCAAATAGTGCCGTGTGTAGTGAAACTCTTTGCTTCCAACGACCGGACGACAAGATCACGGCTGCTGCAACAATTGGACCAGTTTATAATGCATCTTCAGAACGCAACTGTAAGTGATTATTCAACATCTATTTTAGTAAATCATTTACATTCCCAGCACCAAAAATGTACATCAATGGAATGGCAACACAAAAGGATTTAATTTGTTCATTTATTTACTGCAGTAGTTCATTTCAAATTATAATTTTGTATATATAGAATGGAACAGAATATAGTAAGAAGGAATTAGATATTTTATACTATCAATAAAGTATTGCTTCTAATATATCTATAGTATGACATATAACATAACAAATGTTCAACGCCAAAACAAACTAAAATTCAATATCATACCATAATGAATTACAGAAAAAGTTCCACAATATCTGTCTTAATGTATGTAATTACTGTGAAATATACAAAATAATATTAATTTCACTCAATAACATCTGCAGGTCAATGACCAAATATTCCCGCAAGTAGTGCACGGTTTCCTAGATACCAATCCCGTAATAAGAGAGCAGACAGTGAAATCGATAGTGCATCTCGCGTCCAAACTGAACTATAACAATCTTAATGTGGAAGTTCTGCGCCACTTCGCCCGGCTACAATCCAAGGACGACCAGGGGGGAATCAGGTATAGTGTATTATTCTTATATCAGATCATATTGAGTATCCGTCAGTTTTATGCAGCAAGTTTTCTATAACGATTCTTGAAGGTAATACAAAAAAGTATAGACTGGCATGGCCACAAAATAACTTATTCTCTTCAGATTTTATCGAGGTATTATGTTGGATCTTTGTCGCTGCATATATTTAATATGACATGTGAACTACTTGAACTTTCAGAACTAACACAACAGTCTGCCTCGGTAAAATCGCAGCGCATCTTCATCCACAAATTAGACAGAAAGTTTTAGTCTCTGCATTCGTAAGAGCTACTCGGGACTCCTTCCCGCCAGCGAGGCAAGCGGGGGTGCTTGCTCTCGCGGCGACCCAACAATACTTTCTGTTAGCCGAAGTTGCTAATAGAGTACTGCCAGCACTGTGTCCACTGACCGCCGACCCTGAGAAGCAGGTGAGCTTAGCGTGTGATAATTAATACTGAACTAGTATTTGTACAAATATTTCTCATAACACAGGTATTCAACATAGTGACATTTTTCGTGGGAACTTGCCTTGTCTCGCATAGTGAACGAGAACGAACGAGAAACTCTTTATATATCATTAAAATATAATATGATTTTTTCCATACACTTGTATTAACTACAAACTGAGTTACTCTATTTATCACAGGTGCGAGACGCCGCATTCAGGACTATAAAGGGTTTCCTTGGAAAGCTGGAAAAGGTCTCGGAAGATCCAAGCCTCAAAGAAGGAATGGGTAATAATACAATTTTAATTGTGATCAGTTTGTTACTATCAATGATAGATAGTGATCTAAAAAAGGCTCACGAGAGACTCCCTCAATCGCTGCTACAACGCATGCCTGTTAAAAGGCTGCGACCATGACATATTTCAAATATATATATATTGTCATTGTTATAACAATAAGATTCATATTCAAGAATGAAATCTGTGTTGCAGAGGCGGACGTCCACACCGCCACTCCGTCGCTGAGCAACGCGGCCGCCACGTGGGCGGGCTGGGCCGTGACCGCGGTGACGGCCAAGTTCTACCGCTCGCACTCCGACACCGCTCGCGTACAACATCCGACCAAATCTGCACTATCGAAACCCGGCAGTCTTGGTATGCTTGGTATTACAACTATAACCACCTATCTAACTGTTCTATCGGCCTCTTCTTCTGCTTTGCGATTGTTCCAGTTTATATCAATCCAAAATATCCACCCACACGCTCCAGTCTTGATGTTATCTCAGTGTTTATATTTGCTACTTTTATATCATTTGGTATGCATCTAGTTCATTACTGAATGTTGCTTGTTTGTTGTCATTTATTTCGCGGTTCAAATGGGCGGTACAAACCAAGCAGTGATAAACCCTGATATGAGCACAAAAGCATTTGTACGCACTAACAAGCCCACAAAGATGGAACACTGACAATGAACAACACAACCATACAACATCGTAACATTCAAAAAGCACATAAGATGGTAGCTGTAACAAGTTTGATAAATGATAAGGAAGTATAGAGACCATCTCGCTAAAGCTGGTCAATGGCCACGAAGCCAGCCAGATTCTTCCGGCAAAACACATGTTGAATATGCATCAAGTCAAGTCTGACAACCTATGCTATCTCTTCATCTTTCAGAGCAACCATCATCAAGCAGCATGTCCACTACAACATCGTCGGTGACCTCGATGACGTCACTGGAGCACAGTGAATCGGCTTCGGATTACGATCCCGACCATTGGGACATGACTGCTTGGGGCGAAATCGATTCCAGTGCTGGAACTGGTAAAACATTTTCATATTTTTGCCTTGTTATCCACTATTATCTCCTTTTTCATTTTCACTTGCGTATAAACTCTATAAACTTTTAGAATGATAAGTACTGAATATGAATCACATACATATAAAGGTTTAGTGCATGTTGACATTATATTATGTTACTTCTTCAATAGGTACAGGCGCCAGTGTTAAATCGCCGCCTAGTAGCGGCAGTGCTCAAGCCACCCCAGGACTGGCTGCTCTCTGTGAGGACGATTGGGATAATGAAGAATGGGGCACTTTGCAGGAACAGCCAGTAAGTTTGAGTATTCCGATTAATATTTGGAAGTCAGTGTAAAATATGTTTCTGGTACGGTTCATAAGGGGAGCTTTTGGTTGTTTATATATAAGTGAAATGCTTAAAAGAGTGCATTCAATAAATTTGGCATTAAAAATATATTGCTTCTACTTTCCAATGTTATTATGATAGAATCATGTCTTAGCTAACACTGCTGTAATGCAACAAAACCTTATTTTAAAATGTTCGTATTGCCAATTTCAATATCAATCACAGAGCGCGGAAGCCGAGCTCGCGTCACCATCGGAGACGTGGAACAACTCGCAGTGGAACGAGCCGCAGCCGGCCGCGAACAACGTGAACAACGCGAACGTGACGTACGTGCGCAACACGAGCGGCGCCGCGCGCGAGCCCCGCACCGCCGCGCACCAGAACAGCAACGACAGCCTCGGCGGCTGGGAGGACGGCGAGTTCGAGCCCATCGAGGAGAACGCTGACGGTACGCGGTCTAGTCATCTCTCTCGCTCACTCGCCATCTCCCTCTCCAACTAACATCAAAAAACTACGTTACAACGATTAAAATACATGAAAGCTAATGTCGTATATATGTATTATTTTGATCTCTATTCATCTCTTTCTTTAAATACACAACAAAGACTGACGAACACAATTTCATATAATGTGAGATAAAGGTTTGCAATGAGTATCCCTCAATATTGTACTTTATATACTAATTGTAAATTGAGATGTTGGCTTGACTTTGGCTTTAAACATTCTTTAGGTCATGCTTTTGTAAAATCAACAAACAATCACATATATTTCTTTAATGTTTCGTACCTTCTACTCAACGAGGATAATAACGCCGTCAAGGAAGTGCTTTTTAGGATAATTGCAAACATACGCCTGACTCGAAGGACCAATGTAAGACTTTGTGACATTATTGTGACATAATCGCTGTTTGATAATTAACTCTATTATTTGCAATAAAGGTATATAAGTAACAGATAGGTAAGTAGAAATAAGTTTTGCTCGATGTTTTTTTTTTATTACAGAAAATAACGCATTTAAAATGGACGAATTGCGACGAAAGCGAGAAGAGAGGAAACTACAGCGACAGAGAGAGATGGAGGCAAGGAGGAGTGCACGCGGCCAGGGGCCCATGAAGTTGGGTACGAAGATCAATACGCCGCCGCCGCCCTTCTAAAGACACTGTCATACCGATATTACGTGAACTTCTTGCTAACGGATAGTATTATATATTTCATGGACTGCTTAGTCCATTTCCGGTGAAAGGGCATGCCTATACCGATCTTAGTGTATCCGCTATGAACTCGCTAGGACTCGTCTTGACTTCTGGCGTTCTGCATAATAATAGCAAGAAACAATCAGACCAATATATATATTAATAATGACTCTACAGTAATCATTATATCCCACGAACAATCTACAAACATAATGGAGCTATTGTAAAGTGAAGTATGTAATAGACAATATAAAGATAGATAAATAACTTTTTGAATTATTTAAATGCACTTTGATATATATATGAATTGCCTAATGGCAATGGTATATAATTATACCAAGCATGTTTGGAACCGAAAAGCTAATTGGACATTAACCCGAGTTAACAAATGACTAGACTTCACTATGTTTTCAAAAACTGATGGAATAGAATAAATAGTAGTGTACACATAAAATCGGAATTAAATGCCAACCTAACAGCTTTGCAACAGATTAGGTGTGAAAATGTCTAGAAAAAACTTTACTAGATACCGTTCATAGTTTAACGGCTGGCAGAATCAAATACTTGCCTCGCAAACTTATCTATGGATAGTCTATGACAAATTTGAAAATGCTCATTAATTAGACACTAACAAATTTTACACTTAGTGCCTGATTTCATATTTAAAGTAACATTTAATATGGGCTATAATAAAGTTGTTGTAATTTTTTTATACCCATATTGCAGGAAGCATAAAGTAATGTTTTTCATTGCATTTGATCGTTAATACATTAGGACGGACAACTCAAATATAGACTACAATGAACACGACAGAATCATAACAGCTATGTTACCAGCATGAATAAGCGTATTGTTATACTGAAAGTCAACACATCATTTCAAGATTTGGCTGTTTTATTGCTGTGAACTAACCTTGGACTAGAAGACAAAGGTAAATCAACATTTTTCATATTTGAAATCTACAATCAAATACAATCAGTTCAAAAATTGTACTTATGGTATGACATTTCATTATACAATGCACTATGTAATCATATAAACCAAGTGATTTAAACCAGACAAATAAATGTTTTAATACTGAAATGTGAAACACAGTGAGGTGGACGGAGCGGGGCATTCGTTTGATAAGTGAGCAATGATCAGAAAAATTATTGACAACAGATATTTGTTTATAACGGAGAGGAGTCTAGAATGGGTCCAGAACAGAAAGTAAATGTGTAAAAAATATTATATTGAATATGAATTGGAATTTTTAATATTTAAGGATCTAATTCTTTGTCAGTGTAATTTAAGGTTTATATGTATTTGTGGTATTTCCATCTCGTGGATACGTCTTATGTCAAAATTTGTAAGTATTGGCAATTCCACTTTGCGTTATATGAGATTTATAAATCCATAAAATTGTAGTCCGCTATTGTTCTGACTAAAAGATGATATAATTTCAGAAGAACGAACGTCACGAGCATTTTCTACGTAAATAAGATTTATATATAATTACATTTCAATATGCACGATTTCGTTAATATGTGTGTACGTATGTAAGTTTGTTATATACCAGTATAACAGATAATGGGAGTTTATAACATTACAGGCATATCTGCTCACGATTTATTGCCATATCTATTTTATTTCTATATACGTTTTACTATAATAAATGCTATTTAAAATTTTGCAATTTTACTTAATCGCCATATGAATATATCAAACAAACAATAATAAATAATAAGATATAAAAATTACTGTTTTTCACACAAAAGTTATTTAATAGCACGAACAAAACTATACACGGCTTAATATATTCGAAATAGTTTTTGAGCTTTGATGGATAATAGGATTTATAGGTAACATACACCGTGCTACAATTAATCTGCTGTTGTTGTTTTATGCCTTATATGTGTGATTATTATATTATAATAACTCGTGCTTTTACGGAAGCCAAAGTTGGTGGTAATGTGAGCTGATGAGCTATGACTGGGATGACAAGTAACTTAAAGGTATATACAGGTACAAAATATATACGAATGGAATGACATACTTGTAGGTCAATAGGTATGTATAGGTTTTTTCTTGCCTTACAAAGATTCTAGTACAAACCTTGTACTATTTGATTATGCAATAAACCCAGGGCAGTAATGAGAATGGTTGTATAGTTCGAAACTTAAGATAGCTGCAAGTGTCGTGATCGCACTTCTGATATTCAATGATGTATTCTAAATTTAGTGTTCTTAAGCACGGTTTTCGTTGTCGCTTTAAATGTTGAATGTTAGATATTTGGGGATCAAGTATTGTATGTTGATATAGAAGCGAGAGAGGCGCTCCGGTGAGACTAGATGGATGCAGTTAAGACACGAATTTCACTACTGATGGTGTTGAATAGAAGGACGATTGTTTAAAATTGACACTATTTCAAGCTCTTATTTAAATTTCGAATAACTTTTAATAGAATCAGTTACCTTAATAAAAAAATGTACCTTATAGCAGATTCCTATGTTTCAAATTATACTTTCCTTTTGAAACACCAAATTGTGTCAATTGACAAGTGATATGCAAGCGCTTTGCATTAATGCTGATTATTGTGTAAATGTAAGAGCGAGTACATTAGATTTTTCGGTATGTATAGATATTAAAATATCATCCGTCTTACACTAAAATTATTACAACTAATCATTACACTTACATTATTGTTTGTCCTACAACTTCCTTGATGTTTTGTTAAGTGGCCTCGCAAATTATAATTGTTCTTTTCTGTCTCTCTTGTACTGCATATAATATCTGTTTATAAAGATTATTTAACTGTACTATAGATTGTGATGTAACACAGAATGTTACGTAACCAAAGTGTTTGTGGTAACTCTGGACACCAATTTAATATAGTTTTAGAATAATGATAGATAGATATACAATTTGGTATTAAAATAATATTATGTAATTTTTGATGAATCACACCAACAACTGTAAAAACACATCAGCTGCTCTCTTGTTTTTTTTTTTATAAAATATATTTATAATCATATCCATCTTATCTACGTAATGCCAAGTTCTGGGAAGCTTTCGGGTACACGTGACTTCTATTTAGCCTCGTACCTGCAAAATAAGTTATACATATATATCATTAACATTAAACCTTAAGGATGAACGATATGATATAATCCATTAATTTTTATCAAAAAAAAAAACAAAAACATACCTAGACATAAAATTTACATCTTAATGTATATTCTGAAATATTACATATACATATGTACCTACACATATTTCCACCTCAAAACCGAGTATTGTATGGTTTATGGTTTAAGATCTCTGTTATTTGTCATAACGAATTTACAAAAAAATCACTTACTGAGAAAACATATGTATGAAATCTATACTATTGTCAGATTTGTCAGTACCATAATGCGCATGGAGTCACTTTGAAAACAGTCAAAGTGCCAATAAAAATGCGCTTTTGATTTTGTCTAAGAATGCGTTACGGTTTCAACTCGAGTGATTATTACATAGTTACCTATTATACATTATGTTACATATACTTAACAATATCCATATACGCTTTACAATACTAATTATTTATTATCAGTGAAATTATATTTGTTTTATATAGAAAAACGCGATATGCTTGTAAGCAGCTAGAGTGTTCGCTTCAATTTAAGACGTTTTAACATCCACAAATTCAAATACCAATCACATTTCAAAAGTACTGTTAATTCTGATAAATAAACATTTATTTCCTTCATAAAATATGAAGAGAAAGAATAAATTTTGAAATGAAAACTTGGTATTCCGCATAGTTACGATAGGTGGCTGGCACGATATTAAAGAGAAGAATTAGGATATAATTATATTAAATTAATATGAACACTGAAAGATTGTTTTCGATTTTTCAGTACCGGTATATGCACTGAAACGATACGTGTTATTGAATAAGTATTGTAATATCGCTATCTATAATTATTTACACCTCTGTAAATAAAATGTTTGAAATAAACCTGTTAAGTATTTCATTTAATCTTAAACAAACTTAAATCGTAAGTCGGTTTAAACGTTTCATGATAAATAAAACAAAGATTAAGCAAAAAAAATATTTAATGCATCTACAATATGAGTTTGAATGAATTGTTAGTCACTGAAAGCTACCTTTTAGGCTAATCAGCACGATATAATAAAAGCGAAAAGCGTTCATCGATTACATAAACACAAATTACAACACAAAGGAGCAGATAGATTTAACAATTGGCTAATAAGCTAATGGAAATGATAATGTTACCAAAAACGTTTACATATAGTATATGGAAATGAAACTTAAACGCTAAAAACTTATGTGCTAGGACATCCATATTCAAACGATCACCCCATCAAATGCAGATTATCACCATCATTTGATCCACGAGACACTTTACTTTGGGATATTCAACTTTTGATGGATAGAACGATTGACCCTGCTACTGTAACCGCATAAACAACAAGCAGAAATCACAACAAAGCGAAATTAAAATGTGAACTAATCATAGGTTATTTATTACAATGAATACTCGTAAAAAAATGTGCAACAACAGCTCTGCAACATCTATTATGTAATGTATGAGAATTGTTTAAAAAACAAATATGCAATTTAAAAAAAAAACAACTGAAATCATCAATAGAGGAAAATAGCCGATGTGTTACTACTAGGGCGATGTTGCGAAGTCCCGCTTGTCGTCGATGCCTACTTACAGTTTGGAACGCAGGTCGGAAGTCCTAGCGGCTAATTGTCAGGATGGATCGTCGAACCTGGAAACAAAATATAAGGTCATAAAACAATGCATCCATCAGAGCTCATAAACGATAGTTAAAAACTTCTAATGCATAGAATAGTCAGTAGTAAATGAAGTCTCCATCAGTTCTTTATCAAAATTATTGATTCGAACAGGATTTTAAGGTTTATGACGACAATTGACCAAACATGGTAAAGATAATGTTTTTGTTACAAAAAGTTCTTTTTTTCATAAAACATACTAACGCCATCTGTGGATCATTTGTTCCAACATGTCAGCTGTCAGAAATGATTAGGAATTAAAATGCTTAACAATAAAGTTTGTGAAGAACTTGTATAAAATAAAAAATATTGCGTTTCTGATTCATAATGATATTGTACTAAATTTCACAGAGCTCATTTGGTTATATAGAAACATACAATGCAAATTGATTTAAGTATTAATTTTGTAGGAATTCAAGTTTTGTTAATTTATTTTATAAGTACTACTGTTCCTTTTTATAAATATACTTAGATATATAATAATGGAACAATACTTACCTCATATTCATAGCATTAGAGTTGCCTGGCTCCATCTTGTAGCCGAGTGTTTCATAGAATTTGATAAGCTTGTCTTTGCAATCTAAGGACATTTTGTAGCATCCCAGCTCTTGGGCCAGCAAAGACACTGTTACTACAATTCTGCAAACGAAATTAAAAATCTTAACATCATTACAATAATGGATCTACATATTATTAAATGATTGCTTAAATGGTGTAACCGATAACTACAAAATAAAACTTGTTGCCCAAATGGTAATTTTCTGTTAATCTTTTTAGCTTGTTTGAATTTATTAAAAACTAATTTTATGATATTTCACCCCCAGAGGGCTGTGCGGGGGCGTTAACAATTTAAAAAAAATAATATTTTTTCCCACTCATAGCTTTAAGAACTCTGAAACTTGGCCAGAATATTTCTTTTGGCATGGTTCAATTCACTAATAACTAATTTTTATGATTTTCCACCCCCAGAGGGTTGAGCGGGGGCGTTAAATATTTAAAAAATTTGTATCATACGCCCAGCAAAGCGGGCGGGTAACGGCTAGTGTAATTATATAGGAGTATATAGGTTTACCGTTTAAAGCCAACTCCATATTACGGCTCATAATAGAAATAATATCTAGGGGCGCTGTCCTTGAAGTCTCATTAGGATTATATGATATTGAATACTAATTAGGCAATCGAATCGAAAACAACATTTGGCCTCTTTTTATATCTCTATTTATTTACAAAATATGTTATCATTACCGATGGCTTTATGTAATTCATCCTATTTAATAGACACGTCTGGGCTATTAATGTTTTCAAGTTCTGGAACAGGACAGGACGAGTTCAAACATTTCGAGAAAGACACGTGAAAAATCAAAAGGGTGAGTCGAACATAAATATAATAATTCAAATTCCTCTTGAATTTTATTGTATTACGCCACATTCGTTTACAATTTTTCACCTCAACGATCGTCTTCTGTTTTTTCTCACTCTTTTTTCCTCCGACAAAAACGTGCCGTGCCAATATCCAGGTAGTTTTCTCAGGTAGCCAGTATTCTTCGACAAATACGAACGTAACATACGCTTATCTTTAATTGTTCAATTAGGTATGTATGTATATCTGTTCACCTATTCTGTACCTCAGCAACGTAAACCGGGAGAGGTTTCTGTGTATCAAACCGTGTTAATAATTGGCGGCTTCAAGCCTGTTTAACGTTTAAAATGAATGCACCCTGCCGTAATGGCCGGCGCGTTGCATCCAACATTAAAATATTGTTCAGTTTTTATGCACATGAACATTGCGGGCGTGTTTTTAATTACTTATACGAAAATTGCAATTCAAAACGTTTGCCGGCCCCGAACAATGGCTTGTTTTTATATTCTCACTACTTAACATGGCGACTCAAAAATATTATAAGTACAAGTAGCTGGTAGCTTGTTGAATATTTTTCTTGCAGTCTTCTTATAGTTAACGCAGACCTCAGACTTTTAAATGCGAATGGCGATTTAGTCGCACTACGATTATATTATCACTCTTATAGCTATTTACTGTTCACATTGTCATCACCAATTTCATCGTCATCATATATACCCTTATATATATCGTATATACCTTTAGTATATATATTTCCCTTAAGAGTAGGCAGAGACTAAAAACTTTCACCGGCTATGACCCTGTCATAGGTACTTCGTTTTCTCTTCTACTTATCCACGTCGTGATAAGTGCTCATTTAATAATCTTGCCCTGTTAAGTATTTACCTACTGCTTTAATTATGAAATTGTTAAGCTAATTAAGTATTACATTTATTTACTGTGGTTTTACACAGAATGGATATCCCACTAAATTCGATCCATTTTTGTTTGAATAAAACATAATATTCTGAATGACAATATTTTTCATACTTTTACTTCACTACATAGTATAAAACATAGTCGCTTTCCGCTGTCTGTCCCTATGTACGCTTAGATCTTTAAAACTACGCAACGGATTTTGATGCGGTTTCTTTTTAATGGATAGAGTGATTCGAGACGAAGGTTTATATGTATAATAACATCCATTATATAGCAGAGAAATACTGTTATTTTTGAGGTTTCTAAAGTGATGTCGTAAATAATTACGTTTTTTGCGGCGGGAGCGGGACGAAGTCGCGGGCAAAAGATAGTATAAAATAAATGTGTTTTTGGTAATGAAAAAAAGTTGCTCGTCTAAGCAAGTTTCTGAAGTCAGAATTATGAAGAGCAGTTTTTTTTTTAAATAAAGGATGAGCCCTACTTTACGTCTTGAATAGGGAGAAGTCACATTTTTATTAACACGCCACTTTTAAGCGAGGTCCACGTGTCTTGACCTGAATTGTTTCGGCGTAAAATTTGTATGTTCGCTTTTTATATTTGTAGTAGACTCACCGTAAATAATTTAAGCAGTTCATTATCAAACATATTTATACATTGTCGTATAATAATTTAGTAAAAATAATAATTGATTTGTTTACTTCTATTGTTTATATTGTACCTTTACTTCTATTTGTACGCCGTAGAAGGCAAAGTATGGCTGGAACTAAACTTGTAACATATGTACCCATATTTGTGCAAATAAACGTCTTTGTCTTTGTCATAATATGGTAAGTATACATATTGGTGGGAAAAGATTGATATCTTTTAATATCCTCATACTGCGATTGAGCTTACAAAGTACTCCTTTACATTTTGTAAGTTGAATTATGGTAATGTGTTACATTTAGCTTATAGAAAACAGAACGACATATTTCAGCACGTCCTACGTAGCTGACATAAGTAGTTCAGTGGACGTAATTAATGACGTGCCATATTCGCTGAGTGTCCTATTTATTGTGTCCTATTCATTTATTTTCATTACAATTTAGTCGAAGCGCTGGTAGTCTGGCGGTCAGAAGTTTAGTACCCTACTCCGTTCTAGGTTCGAATGCTGATGGGTATACCTGAATTTTCAAAGTTGTCTTTTTCATAAATTAATAGTTAACTCGCTATAACTGTAAAGGAAAACATGTAAAGGAAACCGCTACACCTTAGAGTATGTTTTAATAATATCGTAATGTTTTCTGTCGTGTATGAAGTTTACCAATCCGCATATGGCAGGCTTCTTATTAAAGGAGACCCGTTACCGGATGTGGAACATTAAAAGGACTAAAAAGAAAAACCAACTTTAATGGTAATTCAATGTTGCTGTTTTATCTTGTACAATTTGATTGCGTAACTTTTTCGTTGCTTGTAATAGTGTTTAATTTATTGGGATAATTTAAACAAGGGAATGCCTAAATTACATAAGGTAAACACATAATCATAATTTAAACAAAGGAATGCTTAAATTACATAAGGTAAATACATAATCATAATTGAAACAAAGGAATGCCTAAATTACATAATTAAGGTAAGCACATAATCATAATTTAAAAAAAGGAATGCCTAAATTACATAAGGTAAACACATAATCATAATTGAAACAAAGGAATGCCTAAATTACATAATTAAGGTAAGCACATAATCATAATTTAAAAAAAGG
>DWDX01001138.1:0-20305 GCA_018245675.1 Agara michaeli | reverse complement strand
GATTCTCACCCGGTACAAACATTTGTGTGATGAGCACATTTGTTTGTTCTGTGTCTGGTCATAATAAAAATATGTATATATTATATTGTTTGTATATATGTATTTTTATCAGCTGTCCGGTTACCATAACAGGTATTCAATTGCCCAATTTGGTTTCGGATAGCCGTGGTTGGAATTGTCCTCAGATATTATGTATTATTATTATTTAATTAAATGTGTTCGAACATATATGCAAAGAACTTTTATTATTAGTCTATACTAAGTTTATACTAGTCTATGCTAAAAACAATGTATTTTTCCATTATAGTTGCAAAAATATCGCACCGGCATCCTATAAGAACTCACCATCGGACGATGTGCAACCTCTCTTACTGTCCTGACTTTCCGCTGACAATGGCAAAGTGGATTGGAATAGTTATTGCCATATAGATAATTATTCTATTACGTCTATTACTGGTTATTGCTGGCTGGTGAATTATCCAATTACTTACTCAGAATCCATTTATCTAAGCTATTAGAGTGTAATATAAAATTCTATGTTTGATGCTGTCCTATTTGATAACAATCGCATATGAAATGACATTCATTTTTATTGTTTATTTTATTTCAATTTTATCCATGGTTGTGTAATTTAAAAAAATATTTTTTTTCGAATTATCTACTTTTGTCCCATTTTTTGCTTATTTTTGATGACAAAGGGGACGAGGGGGTCCAGATGGTGATTACGTCAGCAATGTATAGGTACTTATTATTTAAAAACAAAATTAAGACTGTTAAATTAACAAATAACAAATGTTTACGTAAGCATAGGGCGGGGGAGTTAGGGTTTTGCTGACTTTTGCTGTCAAGGGGGAGAGGGGGGTAAAAATCACTAAAATTCTGCTTACGTAATACTTGAACGAATTTTTCAAATCGGTCCAGTAGTGTCAGATCCTATTCAATGCAACCAAACAATCAAATCTTTCCTCATTATAATATTAGTTTAGAAAACCACATACAAAATTTAGATGTAGCTTCAGAGGATATTACTATAGAGATAAATCGTATGAGAGATAGGCGTTGAACTAGACTGATTAAAAAAAAGTGCAGCGTGCAGGGGAGGCGAGGTCTCTGTAACGCGAGCCAAGTTCGTCTAGCCGTCTCGCCGGGGGGCTGCCGGTATGATGGAACACTGCAGAGGAAATAATTTCCGTGGCAACTGACGTACAGACAACTTTATATTAGATAGCGAGTACAATTGACTCATGTTGGATCGTGTGATTCATATTTTTTTTGTGTTTACTACTGACTAATAATAGAAACATTTAGTGAGCGAATCTTATTTAGGTGGATACCAGGGACGTTATGGATATGTAATTTCGGACCTGGATACCGATATGGATATAGGAATAGAATTATATCGGTTTCGGATACGGATACGGATATTTAATTATTTCGGATAATCCGTTACTTTCGGATAGTTTCGGTTACGGATATTAGATTAGAGTAAAATAAAAATAGGTACATACATACATAACGTCACTCCAGGTCCCAAACGGGGTAGACAGAGAGCACAAAAAAAAAGCGCGCGCGAGCAATGAAATAAAAACTTGTCGTAACCTGTTTTATTTAGACTCCGCCCTTATCCGAAATTATCCGAAACTTTTATAACGGATGTGGTTACGGTTTCGGATATATTTTTATTTCGGATATCCGATAGTTTCGGTTACGGATACGGAGCTCCATAACATCCCTGGTTATTATATTATATTACACTAATCGCATAAAACGATTACGTACACCGTTAAACTACATAACTACACGCAACATGACAATAAATAATAATAATAATAACTGGGACAATAAACGTAGAGGTGTACATTGAGTAAACATTGATAAATATCAAAATGGTTGATTATAATTATAATGGTTATCTATAGTTATAGTGGTTATTTATAATTACGTATAATGGTTATTTATAATTATAATTGTTGAAATAAACGATGAATTATTGAATTACACTACAGTTACACTCACAAATTGAATTCAAAATATTTCGGTCTTTTAAAATAGATTTAGTTTTTATACTAAATCTAAATATGTTTGAGTACTATTATGTAAAGGGAGACATTCATTTTGGCACATGGGTAACTCGTGAGCTGTTTCCGTTCATTTGATTTTTAGCCGTCGTGATATTTATTATTACGTAATCATAAATACACCGTTCTACGTAAATAAATTAAATCACGATATCATAAAGGCATGCATATTTTTTTGTTACTTTTTTAATTTTGCTCGTCATTACACATAAGTGTATAATAATATAATAGTGGTAGATTAGTCCGTTGTACGCCATTGCACGCCATTGTACACCGTGGCACATTTGATTTGACGATCATTTTGTTGGCAACCACCGTTAACGCATATTCTGCGTTTGCGTGTTTTCGATCAAATCAAACGTCTACGTGATTTCTGGAGTTCGAATTAATCTATTGCACTCTTGACGTGCGACGGTGTAGGGTGTCCGCAGTGGCGCCGTAGGCGGGGGCGGGAGCGGGGGCGGCAGCAGGAGCGGGAGCGGGGGATTCGGTGTTGACGTCGGTGCTGGTGTCGGTAGTGGTGTTGGTGGTGGTGGCGGCGCTGGTGGCGGTAGTGGTGGTGGTTGTAACGGTGTTGGTGTCGGTGTCCGTGTTGGAGTCGGTGTTGCTGTCGGTGTTGGTGTTGGCGTCGGCGTTGACGTTCATGTCGGCGGCGTAGTCGGCGTCCGCGGCGTAGGCCTCGTCGGCGGCGTCGGCGGCGTCGGCGGCGTCTCGAGCGACTCTCCGGCGGTAACGGCGGAACGAGTGCACCAGCAGCGAGACGTACGGCAGCACGCGCAGGTACACGTACGGCTTGAGCACGGACGTCGCGAAGTGGGTCGAATAGAATATGTATTTCTCCTTCGGCACGCTGTTCTCTATCAGCTTGAACGCGATCACCGTGCACGCGGTCCCCACCAGCGTAACCGCGCAGCTGTGCCGAACGTTGTGACGGTATCTGAGGGAGGATTCCGTTTTAAACAGCCTCGCGATTGACAACAAGCTCACCTGATTGTAACGAACAATAATAATAATCCCTACATAGCATAAAACAAAGTCGCTTTCCGCTGTCTGTCCCTATGTCCCTATGTATGCCTCGATCTTTAAAACTACGCAACGAATTTTGATGCGATTTGTTTTAATAGAAAGAGTGATTCAAGAGGAATGTTTTAATGTATAATGACATCCATTAATTACTAGAGAAATACTGTTATTTTTGAGGTTTCTAATGTGATGTCGTAAATAATTACATTTTTTGCAGCGGTGGCAGGACGAAGTCGCGGGCAAAAGTTAGTAAATAAAATAACAAAAATAATATTCTACATAAATAAATAAAATCAAAAGTAATGCATAACATAAAAATCTATCGACTCTTATGCTTCGTTAAGGCCCGCATAAAAGTGCAGAGTTGGGAGAAATAAAATGTTTTTTTTTTCAATAACAATAATAATAATCATAATAACTGGACTCCACACACGGCATTCTGATTTCAAATTAGGCAATTGAATGCTCGTGATATGGGAACCGGACTGCTGATAAACATACATATATCATACTGATATAGACATTCTAATTACACTCAAAAGCAAAACAAACAAATCGAGTGTAAAGAACAGAAAATATGAAACCTAAATAGGAAATTCGGATTACTGCGAACTATACTGTCGTATGAGCGCAGCGGATCAAAGAGGTGTGCAATTCGACAATTGCATACTAACAACTGACCTTCCTATAGTCGGATGAACGGCCAGGGCCCAGCCCAGCAGGTAGCCCGTGCACTGGACGACGATGAACACGGAAGTCTGCCGAACGATGATGTCCTTGGTGGACTTACACCAGCGGAACGCCTGCACGTAACAGTTTAGAATACATATCATTCACAAATCGATCGTATTTATTTATCTATTTATACTTTATTTGAAACTTATACAATATAAGTGAGAAAAAGGCGGATTCAATGCTAAAAGCATTCTCTCCGAGTCAACCTTTGGTATTCGGTCATTACAGAATTTTTATTTCTTTTTTTTTTCTTTGGCTGTATTATTTGTGAGTTTTCTTTTATAATATGTCATAGAATGGGAATGAGCATAATAATAGCAGTAATAGCTAGAGACAATTTTCTGGGGTGATAGGGTAAAAGGCTTTGCAGTCAGGGTCTTTACATCCAGAGGCCAGGAAACGCTTCATTCATTCACAGACAGAGATGCAAGTTTTAAAAATCGCTTGTCCGTTATATGAACAGCGTATTCTTGCACATACGTTCATTAGAACGGTGTTATATTGATGTTACGTAGTGATCACTACACCTATAACTCACCAGACGCGTAGCCCAGAACAGATCGATGCCTAGCATCAAGTATATTCCGACGATGAGCAAGGACGTGACGATGGTGGCGAGTGCCCATTTGACGTGCGTCATGCGTCGCCGCCTCGGCTCGTCGGGGTCCCGAGGGAGGCGGAACAGGAAGGGGTCCGTGAAGTACACGCAGATCGTGGGGGTTAGAAACGAACCTGTGACCAATGGGAAAACGTTTTTTAAAATGTCCAGATCCTCTCAAATTGTCTTATTCTGAGCGGTAGTGAATTTCTGCTATCCCGAGAGCCGGCGACTGCCAGATCTATCTTATTGTAAGGCTGAAAGTTTGTCTGTTTATGACCCCAACACAGGTAAGAACGATCATCGATTATGCAGTTTGGACCAGGTTTACTTTGGCAGTTAATGGACTAAAGTTGGATAAAATAGGACCTCACCTTACAGTATCAAGGTCAGTTGTTTCTACATATATGTTCTTAGGAATAATGTTAGAAATAATGTCACCATTTATGAAAATATGCTTAAAAAGGAATATATATATTTCCGTTGACGTATGGATAGTTGGCTATAAAAAAAATGATCCTACTCACCGACCAGGCCTCCCATTAAGCACTGATGAGGGAACTGAGCCGCAACGTACATACGCGCCAGGGCGATGCTGGCAATAATCAGGAAGTACACCAACTTCAGGGGTATCTTGTAGTAAATTTGTGCGTAATTGACCAGCCTCCTGCAACGGTGAGTTTGACAGTATTAGTATCTCAAAAAAGCGCAGTGCCCGTACTCTTTAATAATTGTGGTTGCACAACATGAACACTGACTTTATCTATAACTAGCTTTTCCCCGCACAGAAATTGAATTTCCAAAAACCAACAATCTTTCTTATTAACCAATAGCGTAAATCTAAAATTTCAAGTGTCCAACTTTGTGGCATTTCAAAAATTGCACAATACTTATATATCAGCCAAACATATCTGCCAAATTTCAGGATTCTAGGCTGAACGGGTAGCTGCGGTTTGATCTCTGGGTCAGTCAGTTACCTACATATTTAAATGTCCCGAGATATTACTACTCACTGGTCGTGGATGACATGCGAGGTCCACATGTGACAGAGCATGAAGAGGGTGGCGGCGGCAGCGCAGTGGTCGGACGGGCTGCCGGGGCTGGTTTCGCACGTATACGCGTTCTGGTTGAGGTCTGGACGTACGCTGTGCAAGTAGTACGCGGACTCGCGGATCCACCAGTACGGACGATCCTCCACCAACATCCTGTACACGAACCAACCATTTTTCATATAACTATCCTATATGGAATAAGCAGTGCCTTTGTACTCTTGTGTTCGTGTTCTTTTTCCTGTGAAGTCTATTTTTTTTTACCCCTCTCACCATGAGAGGTGACCTGGTCCACTGCTGGACCAGGTCACCTCTCATGGTGAGAGGGATTTAGGCCATAGTCTACCACGTTGGCCAAGTGCGAATTGGTAGACTTCACACACCTAATAAAATATTATATAATTGATAACATCTCTAAGGTGTGCAGGTTTCCTCACGATGTTTTCCTTCACCGTTATAGTAAGTAATATTTAAATTTTGCTTATAAAACGTACGTAATAAATCAGAGGTGCATGCTAGAATCGAATCCAGACCCCCGGAGTGGGAGGCAGAATTCAAACCACCAGGCTATCACTGCTACTCTATGCTCTATACTGTGAACTCTATGTGTGTACTTAAATAAATAAAATAAATAAAAAAACAGATAAGCAATGGAAGAAAGATACAGACGGAAGCAATCGGACCAGAGTGCAATAGAATCCTTTTTTTTTCCAAACAGATGTCGGCTGATGACGGAGATGTCACTGTGTTAAGAGTTTCTTTTGCGTATTGTTATTACTATTTTATTTTTGATTTTGGAAACATACAATATAAATGTAATACAAAAATACGTCATAAAATGAAACTCACTGATTTGAAGTTTTCCACTAAACTACAAATTATGTATTATCGTAAAAGCGGATTAGAAAATACAGCGGAAAAGAATAAATTAAGCGTTTTCTGTTTTACTCGCGTTACGTTCTGATGGAAGAAGTATGTTTTAGTTTTATTGACATTTAATCATGAGAGGCCAACTCACCACTTCAGCATAGTGTTGCACCATCCACCGAAAGCGAGCGCGAGGAGCAGCTGCGCCGCGAACACCACGTCGACGGCAGCCACCATGGGGATGCCGTACTCCATCATGTTGTACGGATCATAGCAGGAGTTCAGGAAACTTATGTACCACTCCAAATGGATCAGGCTGAAAAGAAATACAAGGACTTCCAGACATATTCGAGATTTTATATAAAATTTGTTGACAATATTAATGTGGAACTTATACAATAAATGATAAATTACATTAGATCGTTGTAAAATATATTCGGTAAAATAGTAACTACGACTCTCTATGTGTGTTGCTTGTATAGATTTTTTTAAATAAAAAGTAGCGGCAACTTACATGCTAAGCCTAATTGGCGCCTACACAAATGCGAGTAGCAATAACGCATCAAATTGTCATATTAACCTGTTCAATTTGAAAGAAAACTATATGATATTCATTTAACACCAAGGGTTTCTAATCCAGTGGCGTAGCTGGGGGGGTACGAACGAGCAGTAGACCGGGCATCAAAAGGAAAGGGGCATCAAAGTCGACGATCAAATCTTCTTATTTTTTTTCAATCAAGAATCAAGAAATGTACAAGAAAAATGAGAGAATGAAAATGAAAAATTTATATGTCTACTCTACTCTGTTCTGAAATCTGAAATTATTTTGACCATTTTAAAGGGCATCAAGTCCTAAGCTGCACCAGGCAGCAAATACCCTAGTTACGCCACTGTTCTAATTGTATTCGTTTGTGACAATATCTCGAATTTACAGTATCCTAGATCGACAGTATCCTGTATCCTATAACGACTAGTAAAAAGCACGCATTTTCGCACGTGCAATCATCTAAAATCAGAAAGTACGTTCGCTGCGCTGCCATATTTACGAACATTGAAACTGAGAATATTGAAACTGAACAATGAAAGACATCAAATTAAAATTATTTGCAATTAAACCTCTGTAATATGAACGAAAGCGGTTAAATGAAACAAATGCTTAACCGAATTATCATAATATTATCGCTTAACTGAAACGTTGCTGAAAAATCGCCATTTTGCGCAGTTAACTTATTCACTGTCAGAACAGAATGTAAGTGTCATGGCGTATGGAGTTCATATTAAGAGCTTATCAATTTAATCAACATATGTTATGCTTATTCAAGGACGTGCGTACGTAGATTGCTATCGAAACGGTTTTATGGCAAAACAAGTTGTACAAATCAAAACTACTGGTTGAACGCACAAATATTAACGAGATACCGACTGATATAATGTTCAGGTTAGCTATGGACGCAATAAATCAATACCGACCGGGCATCCATTTTGTAACATCTCGAGCAGAATGCAATATGGCGTCCTGTACTTTGATGATTCATTTCGTTATATTGAAACATAGGGGAGTAATAAAAAAGCGTTTGTACAGGAATCTGTTTACAATAAATTTGTTTAGATACTTCCATTTTTAATGCGCAGTATTTTGATAGCTATTCGTGCGATAAAATAACTAACGATGATCGTAAATGTGCGACAAACGTAAAACAAAAATTAACAAACAAAAAAAAACGTAATTCATAAAAGCAACAGGAGTTCGCCATCCGTTAAGCAAAAGCAAGCGAATAGAGAATAATAAAAAACAAGCAAGTGGATAGCTACCGAAATCAGAAATATGTCATCTTAAAGAAGAATACAAAGAGCAATCATGAAATGGAAAAAAAAACTTACAAACATATTTAGAACTAAAATTGTCATAATAAAATGCGTAACCAAGAGAATCAGCTCGCCAACATATGGTCAAAAGAACAATTTTATTAAAATGAATATTACATACCTCCTTTGTGCATGCTGAATGCATGATATGCCCATTAGATACAACAGCTCCATATTGTAAAACAATATAACTGAAAGCCACAAGTCAAAATTATACTTTCATGAAGTTCCGCTGCCGCTTCTGACCGCACGGGGAGAAAGACGCCTCGAGATTACCGGGCGCTGAAAAGGCTGTATTGATTTTCACCGCCGAAAACTCTGTGTAGCCAGATCGAGACATGTTCCGTGAATTTTGGATAAACTACGTGCTTAAAAAAAATAGTGGCTGTTTAAAAAAATGCTGGCCGTTTATAAGTTCTGTATTCAAATATGTAAAATTGATATTTTATAATGTCATGTCATATTTTTATTCATTCCTATTAAAATATGGTGAGCATCTTTAGATGTTTTATTTTCTAAAACCACGTATCTTGGGATTCTGCTTAAATACTGCGTTTAGTATATTTGTTAGCATAATAATATACATATATGTATATTAGCATTTAGGGAATCCAGGCACTCGAATATGGCTACTAAAATTACTCTTTCATACAATGCAATAATCGGCCTTTCTCAAAGTAGGTACCATACATTTATATACTACAGCCAACGCCATCTATTTGTTATTCTTATAACCACATTTCCACCTTCTTTAACTTCACACTGCGCTATCTAGTGGATAATATCAATACTAAGTAATTATTTCTATTTCCTAACAGATGGCGCTGCTAATTGTATTTATAAAGAAAAAATATTTTAATTTGTTGCTTATTACAAACTTAAACAAAGCCATGTATGGCAGGTCATGTTTATATATATTTATATGAAGAAGTGCATATCGTGAATAATAATAACAACCAGATTTACAAATCAATAATACCTAAGAATGTTATTTGATGAAACCAATGGATTAAGTAATAACAAACAATTTTGTTGCAGTAAAAGATTGTACTTTATTTAAACATATAGACATATCCATATTATTTGTATAAAACACTTCTCTCAAATTACCGACAGTTAGTCTCGCTAAGCGGGCCGTAGAAGGCGCAGCGGCCCCGGGTGGCGGGGTCGGATTATGTTTTAATAATTGAATATTATTCTATGGTAGCGAGCACAATGGAGCCAACAAGTTGAGATATCAAGTATTGCAAACTTTGAAAGGGACAGGTTTGTTATTAAAAAAATATAGGGTGTTGGATAAATTGTTTTATTAACACCAAAAATCAAAAAAATTCTAAAACATCTTCTACAAAGCTAAGGGCTGGTTGAAAATTGTTAATTTTAAAACAGTGTTAAATTATCTTTTTGTAGCAAATGTGATTAACATATTGTGTTACAGTCTAATATAAATGAGCTCGGCGGGAAAGCTTAAGCTAATGAAGGAATATTCTGTTAAGGAATATTAACAACTGTTTATTGAAGGTGATTTTCGAACAACAAAGATTCAAGATAATAGAGAGTTTTACCTAACAATAAAACTTACCTATTATTTTCCTGAGATATCTGGAATCCATGTTGAGTTTAGCCTTCCGTTTTTCTTGTGTTCCGGTCAAGCGAGCCCTCTCTTGCGCTGGTGGCGCCACCTTTACCTGTTTTACCTCCACTGTTTCCGGGATAGATTACCTCTTTAGGTTGAGACACTTTATTTGTCATTATATGCGTAAATACCAGGTAGGAATTATCTGGATTCCAGATATCTCAGGAAAATAATAGGTAAGTTTTATTGTTAGGTAAAACTCTCTATTATTGTTCCGTCTTCGATATCTGGAATCCATGTTGAGTGATGTGTTTGATTTCTCCTGGTATAAATTATATTGATGCTATAATGTGTAAGTTTTTAAGAACTGTTAGAAAAAGAAGATAATTAAATATAAATTATTATGATTTATTAGTATCCTGATCAAAAAACAGATTGCTTTATTTACAAACATAACGATGTTCTTCCGTAAACAATCATTTAAATATTGATTTCTGGTAGATACTTGTAATAGAATCAACAAGCATATTTTTACCTTCTATAAAGGCTCAAAATATTGAGACAAAGACTTGTCTTTATCTGAACTGTTACGATTACAGCTATTTATGTGTCTTTGATAATAACTCCTAAAAGTATGCTCTTGCTTCCAGTTTCCAGTGGAAAGAATCTGATCAATTGGGTAATTTTCTAGCCAATTTAGTGAAGATACTGCAGATCGTACAGATCCTGGTGACGCCTCTATTCCGGCTTCTCGAAGAATAGCCTTAACCCAGCCTCCAATAATGGTAGCTGTGGCAGGCCTGCACTGCCCTCTAACTGTTATAAAGAGTTCTGACCAGTTACCTTCGTTGCGGCGTTGCTGCGATACTGATAATAATTGACGCAGCCAGTAGACAACATTCAAATTCTTATCTGGATGTTCTTTGATCTTCCAACCAGACTGTCTATGGCTAGCAGAATCTGTCTTCGAACCAAAGGATGGCCACAATATTATGTAGTTACCTTTGTCTATTAGGTTTTCTTGTCCAATTCTGAGCAGAGTAAGGTCGTGTACTCGACGGCCAGAGGCAAGCAGCAACAAAATTGCCAGGCGCCTTGAAACCTGGTAGAAATTAAGTTCATCTGGACTCTGAAAGCACAGATATCTTAAAACTTGTCTAGGGTCCCATATCGGAGGTTTTACATTTTTGATTTTTGAAACTGATATTGCTCGTAGAATCTGTTTAACTAAAAAATGAGATGATATATCCCGTTCACTGGTCTTCGTGAATGTAGCTATAACAGACTTATGAACCAAAATTGTTCTATAAGCTAACCCTTCACTATTATGGAGGTATGCTAGGTAGCGAGCTACTGCTGTTCCTTCAGGATTTTTAAAATCTGTTGATTGAGACAGACACCATCTTTTCCATTTGTTCCATGCAGGTAAGTATGTGCGAATGGTCGATTTTCTCCAGCTTGATAGTAGTAATGCTTTCTCTTCATCTGCCCAATCTGTAATTAAATCTGACCACCCAGTATCAGCCATGCTTCCAAGGATATGTTCTGCACCTGCGGTGGATGCTGACCGGTCTTGGTGTCTATCAATACTTGTGGAAGATCCCGGATCTTGTATGGTTTGTGAAGAGCCCGCCTCTGTAGGTCTGCCATCCAGAACACTTTCTCCCATCTCGGGGTTATGAGAATGAACCGACCGTGACATGTATTCAGGTGAGACAGCACTTGGGGTATGAGATTTGGTGGAGGGAAAATCCAGCCCAGGCTGTAGTCCCACCGTTGGAGAAACGCATTGTGAAACAGAGCTTCTTTGTCTTGCGGGTCTAGTGACACGTATCTCAGTACCACGTGGGCCGTCTCCGACGCAAAGAGATCCACCTTGGGCGTTCCCCACATCTGAAAAATTATCTCTGTTGCTGCGGGTAAAAGGTGCCATTCCGGACTTACTTTCTGACGTGAGAGAGCGTCTACGTCTGTATTGTATCGTCCTGGCAGGTACTGTGCTGTCAAACTTGTATTGCTTCGATCCAGTAGATCCAACAGTTGCCTGGTTAGATCTAAAAGTCTCTTTGACTTCGTCCCGCCTTCCTTGTTTATATAAGCCACAACAGTGCGATTGTCTGTTTGTAGGAGTATGTGCGCATCCATCAACTGATGCTGCTCCTGATTGATGGTAACAAGAACTGCATATAACTCCTTGCAATTTACATGCCAGGACTGTTGAGCCAATGTCCATTCGCCTGATAGAGCCATTTGTCCCAGCTGGGCTCCCCAACCTATCTCTGACGCATCTGTTGTGAGTAGGTGTGAAAAGGGCGGTGTATGTAGAGGTAGTGTGCTGGATGCTGATTTCACCCACCAATTCATTTCGACTAGTACAAGTTTCGGAATTTTGAATTGTTTGTGGGGTAGGGATATTGGCAATAGTCGACTGTAGTGCTGTATCGTTCGACAATGTAGCCTCCCTCTCTGTACTACGAACGAGGCAAAGTTGAGTCTCCCCATTAGGGACTGGGCCTGTCTGAGGGACCAACTGCCGCGTGCCATCTGTGCTTGTAATGCCCTGCGTAGCGTTAGGCATTTTGGTTCCGACAGGGACCTGCGGTTGGCTTGTGTGTCCCAAGTAACACCCAGAAATTCCAGGTGTTGCGTCGGAACCAACACAGATTTGTCGTAGTTTACTGTCCATCCTAGATGCTGCATTAGAGATATTGCAAACTGTACTTGTTCTGTCAGCCTCTCGTAGAATTGACTGGCTAGTAGGAAATCGTCGAGATATACTACGCATCGGATATTGCATCTTCTCATATATTCCGCTATCCAATTTGTCACTGCAGCAAAAACACCGGGCGCTGACGATAGGCCGAAGGGCAGACAGGTCATCTGGTATAGTATGCCTTTGTAACTCGCCCTGAGGAACCTGCGATGTTGATGAGCAATGGGCAGATGGAAGTATGCCTGACTCAAATCTATTTTCACCATCCAATCCTCTTTTTGTAGAAAGGAAGGGACTCGAAAATGGCTGAATAGCCGGAATTTTCTGACTTGCACGAAATTGTTCAGTCGTTTCAGGTTGAATATTGGTCGAAGAGTTCCATCTTGTTTCGGTATTAGGAAAAAGGTGGAAAGGTAACTGGGAGATATTTCTGCTTCTTCGAGAACCCGACTGCCTATCATGCTGCTTACTTGGTCTGACATCTGAGGCGATATTTTTGTTGCATATGTTTTTAAGACTGATTGAGTCGGGAAAATTAGAGGGGGCTTTATTATAAAAGGAATATGAATACCTTTCAGGAGTTTGCAGATCTCTTCGGGTGCTCCTAAGTGGTGCCAAATATGTTGATATTGCATGAGACAGCCCCCTCGAAATGGCCTCGAGTCATGCATGGCGATTTTTGTTTCTAGGTGGAGAGTAGGAGCGAAGCGATTTGCCTTTTCGTTGTTGTCTTTGTTTGGCATTGGACTTCTTATTCTTTCTGTCCTTAAATTGATTGGACTTGCCTTTTTGTTGAAGGCTGTGGGAACGAAAGGGATTTTCTTTTGGCCTTTTGCAGGCCGTTGCACCCGCATAACCACTACTGGTACTAGCCCGGCTAGTATCAGGAATATGATTGGACACCGAAGAGGATTTTAATGAACTAGAAGTGGATAATTTGTCAGCCCCCCCTATTTTTTGTATATATTTAGAGAGTAAGTCTTTTTCAAACAAATCTTCTGCACTAGGGGGTATTTTATCTAAGCCAGCACATATAAATTCATCCGGAATTTGCTTAAGTAATGAATTTCTGCGTAAATTTATAAAATCTGCTCTTCTACCACATGTCACTTGCAATATATCATCACTTACCTTAATAAATGATGAATTTTTACTAAACAAATTCTCAATTTTTTCAAAAAGCGAAGATGGGGTTAGTTTGGTCTCCTTTTCACCTGACCAATTGACCAAATCTTGTAGGGTATTAAGCAACTCATCTTTTTGAATAAGCATCGCGTTTGTCAGGGCCGCAAATGATCGTTCGATCAAATATAAACGTTGATCTTCACTCTTAGAAGATTCAAATCGTCTCAACTCATCATTAATATTAAGATCTATGAATCCCGGAGTATGTAAATATTTCTTTTGAGTTTCAAAATATCTAACCGATTTCCACTCTTCACTATTAAATCGTTGTATATCAATTAACCTTTTCAAATGATTATCATTCGATTTCGGATACGGTGGTTCTTTGACAACTGTTGCATATTCCGAAATATTTAGCAGAGTCTTCTCAGAACTTGTACCGGGTAATGGTTGCAAGCCTATTCCTCCGTTATGTTCGTTGTTATTTGGCACGTCTAAAACGGCCGACGCAGACTCGCTCTTTTCACGGATATTAGTACCAGAGTTAGCAATTAGATTAGTCAGAAATGCTACTTGCTGGGACAAGAACTCCAATTTCAAATCACTTGCACGTCGGGCTCTCTTCGCAGGTCTTTTTTCAAAGTCGTCATCTGATTCTGACTCACTCGACCTACTCGGCCCTTCGCTGCTCGAACTTGTTCTTTCTTCTGGTAACTCCTTATTATTTTCCATCGCAAAAGAGGTTACTTTGCTTTAAACTATTTAGGCACTTCGTATTATTACTATTATAATTGTTTTAAAGCAAAAGAAAAAGGAATTAATTTCCTTGAACTCGCTTGTAATGCGTCTGAACACTACGAAAAACGACGCTATAATGACAAATAAAGTGTCTCAACCTAAAGAGGTAATCTATCCCGGAAACAGTGGAGGTAAAACAGGTAAAGGTGGCGCCACCAGCGCAAGAGAGGGCTCGCTTGACCGGAACACAAGAAAAACGGAAGGCTAAACTCAACATGGATTCCAGATATCGAAGACGGAACAATAATAAGAATATGTTTATTCAGCCAACGTACTACAACATAGATGAAAACAGATTTAAAAACATATTAAGTTCGATACAAAAAAAAAAAATTGCGGTTTGTTTGTTCAACTTAACACTTGTTATAATACCTGTAACAGTTAAGTGGCCGATTTCCTGTAGTACCTCGCTTAAATTGCTAGTCGGATTATCCATTTCGCAAATCACTACCAAATTATGCTAAAAATATTTACACAAACAAACAAAAAATTGTACAAATCGTTGTTTAAAAAGTTCAACGCTTTTAAGTAACGATAAAACCTTCGATGCACAATAACGAATCTTCCAACGCAATTTATACATTGAAACGTGAAGAGAAACCTTTGTAACCCTTCTTTATTCCATTTAGCACACAGTGGAGTGTGAGATTTGGCACATTGACGATTTATATGCAGAAGGAGCGTAAAAAACAAAAACTAATGTTTAATATATGCTATAAATACATACATTAATTTAAAAAAAAAACATTCATTATGTACGTTCATAATGTCAATGTCAAACAAGAAATCCAAGGGAATTTAAAAAAAAAACGCTTTAGTGCTTTTTAAATAACGGCTCACCCAAGCCAACTGTCATTTTTTTTATTTTCCAAAGGAATTAAAGACTTATTGAATTACTTTCGTATTTTCGCCATACAGCGATCACTAGAATTATTCATAATTTTACAAGTCATCGTAATTACTGTAAGTAAAAAAGGAAATTCATTCAATTTAATAATTAACTTCATATATAAGAAACTAAAATACTTCAAAAACAAGTATACTAGGTACTAACAGTGGCCGATTGCGGATGCAAAATGATTGTAGAGCCATCATTAGAGCATTACACATCGGTCGAAATTATTGCGAAATCGGACTTATTTTATTGTATTAACACTCATTATTGATACTATTAGTCTATATATAGTCTATGAATCATGCACGAAAAACAAATTGGACGTGGAGTATTGGCTTAACGTGCACTTCCGACAAATAACAATATTACAATTGTGATAAACAAAATGATTACTTGGTTTCTTGTTGAATGACGTGATTGATTGTTTTATTATTATCGATTATTGTTGTTAACAAATGGTCATAATTAGATTTTAACAGATTGACAGTATTACCTACTGGTCCCAAATTCCTTTATCTGTAAAGGAAAATCTTGTTAAATAGGATTTAACGGTTTCCGAGATTAAGCTCCGACAAGCAGATTGACAGGTATTAAATTTTAATAACACTTGATTGGCTGCCAACGTGCAAATAACCATGAACTTAAAGAAAAGCCTTCATTTCTAAATCACAGACAGATATTTCAATTTTGATCATTATATAATATATTAGTTATTTAGATATTTTTATTACATCCAAACGTAAGACTAGAGCAGGAGGTCAGACAATGAATCCCGTTGCCTATTTGCATTAGAAAAACCTTACACAGTGTATTTATTCAATGGCGGGAAATGTTTTTGTAGCGGAATAAAATTATCACATCACTTCATACATCATCTCTGTTATTTTTCGACCTTGAAACTGTCCAAACGAGACGGTGTGATATGGTTCTCATGGTATGTGGGTGTGTTCTGTGTTTGTTTAAAAAAAAAAATTATTCAAACTCATGAGCCACCAACGCTATTGTGTATTATTTTATAGTTCTTTGCAAACAAGGTCATCTCTGCCAATGGTTGTCACAATTTCACATGTTTCAACAATAGCGTGAAGATATACATACCTATGTAGGTTATTTTGGATAGCATACGAATTTGCATTGCAAATCTTATCATAAGATGGAATATAATTATACCACATGTTTATGTATTTGCATAAGCATTTGTTTGCGTGTGTGTAGAATATCTACATGTTTTTTTTTTAAATACAAAATGTTTCTTTATGGTTTTTCCACAGCCGTCGAAGAGAGTTGATTGCTTAAGATTGCTGCCAATTTTTGGCTTTTTAAACGTACGATAAACCTTTGACCTGACAGTTTTGTTCGGAAATATCTTTTGATTTAATGGAGGTGTTCTTGAGATGGTAGGATTTTACGCGATAAACATGCTTTTATGTTATATAGTTATTGTTCATACATTTCAAAAATAGAATTGTTTACAAATTAGCTTCAACTCTGGCCCCTGGCCACATTCAGTAGATAAGTAAAAAAACAACTCCTTACATTATACATAACAAACAAACGTTTTTAAAAACTTGTGTATTGTAATATATTTATTGTTTTGCCTGATACAATTGGTTAAAATGCGTATTAGTCACCGCTTTGCCATCTGTCTATTTGTTATATTAATGAATCTATTTATAGCTGTCATAATGAATGTAAATAATATTAAGACATTAAACGTATATTAAAAAAAAGTAAGCGTGATCTGCTCGTTAAAACTTGCAATTACATTATGTTAACCCTTATTTATAGCTCCAAAATCGCATCTCATCGATAGTACTTAAAATTCAATTTTAAGAAACATATAAAGTTGGTATTATATCAGTCTTATTTGTCAATGACTCTCATAAATAAGAACAGAGCCGCAGACGAAAAGCTAGCTATGAATTTTAATGAACGCGTAAACTTAAAACTTCATCTTAGAGCACAGCTAGTAACATAGTCATATTTATCGTGTAATAACCCAATAAAATATTCAACATATTGGCTGTTGTCGAGACAAGAAATTTTACTATTAGTATTATACAATGTTGCATTTGATGACGATATTTGTATAAATGATTTGACGGCAATGGTCTCTAAGATTGTTTTGAACTAAAACACTTGTGGAAGTTGTGGAACATGACAACTGTGCAGTGGGAAACATAAAATCAGTTTGGAGGGAAAAGTTTTGCTCCACGTCTATGGTCAGAATCCGGTCCAACATCCGGTTTATGTCTATGATCAGAAAGCGACGCCTTTTTGAATATAATTTTTGACTTCACGTCACACTGCTGTTTATGGTTTTGCGAAAATATTATTTTAATAAAATATTCACAAAACAACCTCTATACCCTACTTATGTTCAAGCTTATTTTCAATTTTAAACTTGATTAAAATTCATTTTGACTTACATAAATTAAAAACCGTCAAACAGTATTTAATATTAATAATCTGAAAACTACATTACCTATCCTACATATATAACAAACATTACTTAGTACGAGGTATATTTTTTATCTATGAACTTAACGTGCCTTTGCATCGGTTCTATCGACCTCGCGCTCAATGCCAAATGATATGCCGCTAACCAACGATGAAGTATGGACTTTGTTTTATTTATATTACTTTGGATCACATTACAACCTTTCACGAATAACACGAGGCAATTATTAGGAGATATTGGCGCGTCCTAAAAATTGTGGAATATCTAAAATTACGGTAAAACTAATAAATTACATTAGATTATTTTGTTTAGAGAAATGAAGGGCAAAACAAACTTTGTCGTGAATTTATTTCAAAACCATTTTGTACTATGATTTGTATTAAATTAAGTAAGTATTTTATAATTTATACTTACGTGTATTAATCAATTACGCTGTTATGGAAACTAATTGAATTAATTTTATAGTCAATAACAATTTTAAATGTTAATTTTATTATAGGTTTTAAGTAGGTGCCAACTGGTTTTTATTATAAAGTAAAAATAAAAAGTATTTGAATGTCACCGTAAAATATGATCTCTTCTAGTGTAATGGGTTTTTAAAATGAATACATAGGTGCGGTAAGAAGCTATAAGGAAATATTTTTAGTAATTCCAATTATTTTGATAGCACTCTTATAATATATAATAGGTCTCCACCTGAAAAACATACGTATGTGGGAACGTGCCACATGTTATAGCCAAGAGCAGACGTCCAAAGTACAGACCAAAACATTAATATCCAATGTTAAGATAAAAACATCACAATACTTACGGAAGTTTGAACTCTACAATAGACAAGTTCAACCTTGCATGATTATTCCAAAAATACTGCTTTTACGACATTTGTTTTTGTAGCGAACTATTTTCTAGTATCTATTGGACGACTTTAAACTAAATGCAATACTGATTTCCGGGATAACGGGTTGTGATACGAAATCGTATCTAATAATTTCTGATAATTGACTATAAAATTGACTTCGAAACATTATACAATTATATACGACCATTTTTGATTAAAGAAGTAGGTACTTAATGTATTACAAGTAGTAATTGATACTTAAAAGGCCGCTTTGTTCATAACATTATGAAAACAATAACAAATATACACATTTTGGCTAAAAGACTCGACGTGCGACATTACGGCCTTGAATCTTATTACTGGTCAAAACATACGATATTTTTTTATGATAAGTACGATGTTTACAAAACAAATTTAATTCTGATTGATTGCTCCTGAATGTTTTAAGTATTATCCTAATTACGCTTGATGTTTCCTGCTTCTGGTCCCTTTGTTTACTAAACTAATGGTTATTTTTATACAAATCTAAATCTATTGCGTGGGTATAATCTGTGAACTATGAAACTTGTTATTTATTTCATATCTAAGTTTTATTGTATTCTTTATTGCACTTCTTATTTTATATTATATTATTGTTATTGGAATTTACATTTACAACCACTTAATAATATTTCATAGGAAGCACATATTGTCTATGGTACAGCTATAAAATAGCGGCAAAATGGTAATTAAATAGTTCTATTGTCTATGCATGATTCGATTTTCAAATAGTCCGCAGCAGACAAAAATAAAACGAGGTATCCGATAATAACTACAAAGCTTTGTCTTTTGCGTCAATACTTGACTAAAACGGACTACAACCTGCAGCTGCAGTATGTTGTCTTTTTCGACGCCCATTAAACGAAGGGAAGCCTGAAATGTAGATTAGTTCTTTTATAACGTAAGTGAGCACTGGAGAGGTAACTTTAGAAATTCCACTCCTAAGGTTGTGAAATAGGGGTAGAAAGTTATGAAAATTCGTCGATTTTCAAGTTAGACACAAACATTTTTGAATCCCACTTTTAATTAATAAAAAAGATTAAAGCGTCTATTGCTTTTTTGGAAAGACGTGGGCAAACGCATGGATACGGTAACAATAATGTCCAGATTAATTATTTGCATGTAACCTACGAATCAACAGGTATATTGATGGATTTATAATAAACCAAGCAAGTGAATAAGTACTTCACGCGCTGTTAGTGCATACAGTGTTGGACGAACAAACAAGCATAGAATAAAATCTTATCTATCCACTTGTCGTACATCTAACCGATATGATGCGAACGTAATCTGTTTCCTATTTCACGTGGAAAAACGAGTGAATATGAGAATATAACACGCAACACGGAGATAGGGTTTACTGTTGAATTTGTTCTTTCGTATGAAGTTCCTTGACGCGACTTGCGAATGTATAGAATAGAATGGCAATCGTCACGGAAGGAAAAAACGTTGTGCCACCTCCATACTACTCTCTCTCTTTTTCTTCTTCTATTATCGACCAGTGTGTTTGTGTGTGTGTGTAATAAAAATAATGTAACTATGACTGCCTCGACTGCCTCGTTGGTCCGGCGGTTGCTAGCGCGACTGCCGATCGGGAGGTCCCGGGTTCAAATCCCGGGTTGGGTACTGTTGGATTTTTCTAAT
>DWDX01001137.1:0-20313 GCA_018245675.1 Agara michaeli | reverse complement strand
TTCTAATTTAGAATTTCTAGCAGTGACTCAGAGTCTGGATGTGTGCCCGGTGCATGGAAATAGGCTCACCACCTATTCCATTGTGGAACTTAAAGGTAACTAGTGAATTGTGGGGGTGTACTACACTCCTCTGCCTACCCCTTAGGGGATTACAGGCGTGATGTTACGTTTAATACGTGTTGCAGGCGACACACTAATGTCCAAATGAGGGTTACAAAGTGTTGGAAATTCTATTCAATATTTCAGAGTGAATGACATTCATCAAAGACGTTAGTGTTGACATTAAACTAAAATGTTAGATGAATTTCGTCTAGACGAAGTCTAGACTTTTCCTGGAGATAAAGTAATATCACAAATTATCCATCTGCCGCCTTAACGAACGCTTCGGGACAAGTTCACTTAACGTCAATGTATTCGTAATAGAATTGACGAGTACGTAAATAACAAGTTTTTGCTCTAAAATTTACGTTGAATTACGTATATTTTAAAGCAAAAATTTGTTATTACTAGATACAAATTTATAGGCATAAGTTTTATGCGAAGCGTCTAATAGCTTCATAGCTACCGTAGATATGAAATGGGCTCCTTATGATTATAGCTATGGATATGACTTAACTTCAACATCTGATTAATATCTAGGTACATTAAACTGGGTAATGTTACAGTTTACAGCGATATTTGAATTGTTGAACAACATCGCTCGCTGTCATTCGCATGGCGGACAGTCGGCGCGGGTTAAATTCAAGGGATTATACTGATCTATTTCGGTCGCAGTCATATTATCCGAGGTGAACGCCCTATCGCTTACATCTAGTCCCTATTACTCATTTTTTTGAAGGCTGGCAAGCTGCCAATAACTAATGGTGACACGCGGATGTACGGACTTTTGGGTTTATGTGTTTATGGAACTCTGTCACGGATCAGACGATCTGAATCTTTTTTATCTGTAATGTACTAATGTAAATGCCCCTCTACATTGGAATTAAAGCAACATTCTGTCAATATATCATCCATTTTATTTACATTTTAAGGCACTAACGGTATCATATAAATCATATAACATTTTACTATCTAACTACTTTCAATAAAATCTCTTTAAAATAAGACCTATGATAACATGTTATGTCATTTTTAAATTTGTGATTGCAAAAATTTGTATGTGACACATAAGAATGGCAAATCATATCACCGAACATGGATCTTTACTTCATTTCATCGTGAGATTAAGCTCCAAACAAATTGGATTACTTTAATTATTTATTTCATGCAATATCCACTACGTTAAATATCCGTCAAAATCCATAATTAATACTATTCCTATTATATCTTCTAAAAGTTTTATAACCAGTATGGACACGCACGACAATCTTTCACGCGTGCTCATCATCAGACCAAAGATCTGTAACTCTGCAACAAGGCAATTATTTTTATATTTTAAAAGAGCGCTTTGAGTTTCTTTCCGCCCTCGTTTTCTATCTATCATAGCCAAAATAGAAAAAGCGCTCAAAAGAATAAACGATAGCTATAAAATTAAATGTTTCATTGAGTTTAAGTATTTATACCTCATAATGAATAATACACTTTGAATTTGCATTATAATAAATAAGACCCTAAGTTTTAGTTATTTAAGAGTCTCAGCAGTGTGTACTGTATGTTACCCCCGTGTTCAGTAATTCGCCATACACGTGACGTTAAAGGCAAATACTTATAAATCATATTTTGAATTAAGCGAGGTCTCTGTTGCAAGTGTAAAATTAGCGATCTTCATTGCCTAAACGCGTTCGTAGCTGTGTTTATTTTCGCCTACATTTTCCCTAGTATTTGCTAAACCACGCATTACATTTGGGATCAATCTCGACATCATTATTATTTCCATAATTTTCCTTACATCGCTATTTCGAATGTGGAAATAATATCTTATTGTTAACACTTGAGTAGCAAAAGTTGAAACTTAAGAAATTGTGTCTCTCATATGGACATTATTCATACGATTTAAAATATCGGAAATATGAAGCAAGTAAGACATGAAAATAATTTGTTCTCATATTTTTCATGTTATCAATGAGCAAATGGGAGCACAGTTCATTTGACGTAAGCTAGGATAAAAACCAATAAGTTGTACTGAAGTAATATATTTATATCATACGATTTAAAAACTTAACTAAGCTTCAGTATAAAAAAATTCAGAGAAACAAAATTATACATTTTTTTTTTCAGAAATATTTTGGCAAGCTTTTACTTTTGTCGATAACAATGCGCTAAAACATATTACGGCGGAACAAGAAGCAATAACAATAAAGTAATCAATAAATTCCTTCAAAACTTTACAACATTTTTGGCATCTACTCAAGCGTGCATTGTATTTATTTCAGTATGTCGACTATTAATTAAAGATTGTTGCGTAATTTTCACCAACTTGTATCATACAACCTCATCTCAAACATTAAAGATAACAACATATAACTTCCCGTAGTATTTAGGTCTGTATTAATATTTTCACGATTCTATATGCCTGTACCTTTATCATTGCTAGGATTAATAACATTACTAGCACCATTAACATCCACATCTAACTTAATAAAATTATCTTTGAACTTTTCATCTAGATACTGTACATTATCTTTAGCCAACACACGATTTAGAAAATCCTCCATTTTGTCTTTTTTACGACTATTTGTATTGACAGTACTGTCTGTGACTTCATTTCTTTTATCCTTTATATCAAGTACCGTTGCATTGTTATCAGCTAGAAAATTGTCCAATTCTTCAAAGTAAGTGTTGTTATCATAGACACAATGTCTGACTTCTTTTATTAGTACGACGGCCTCGTCTTCAATACTCTTCAACACTTCAATAAGACACGCTTCATGCATTGCACCATGAGCCATCTGTTTCGTCAACTCAACGACTCCTTCTGACAATCTTCCCGTTATTTCCATCATCACAGATTTTATTACAGGAGACTAAAGAAAACAAGTGAAACTTCATTATTGAATACTAAAATAGTTATAGACGAAGATTTAAAATAGTTCTAGATGATGTCAATGACATGTGTTTGCGATCAAAATCCAGTCGGAGCCACAACAACATGTTATATCAAACGTGATGAAAACGTCACATCAAAAGATTTACACAAGATGTTGCAACATTGCGGAATTTATCTCGCAATTTCGCAAATAGTAAAGCATTCTGAATTATTATAACTGATACAGTTTTATAACCGCAATGTAGGTGCAGTGGAACGTCAAACACGCTGAGAGCTATTAAATAATTTTATATCAAAAGTGGATTTACGAGCGACCAACTCTTAGCCGATTTATTTTACACCCAACTGACGGATATGAGTAATTTTCTGTGGAAGTTTTCAAACAATTTCATTTTGGCCCGATTCGAACGGCTCCACCGCTGCTTCTGGTTATTGTCGATACTTATTATATGTATGTTTTTCATAAAAATATTTTTAACCTTTCTTCGAAACGTACACGTACCTACCAGTAAGTCGTGTTCTTGTTTTTACTAAATAGGTCGTTGCTAAGGCTGGTGTTGATGCCGGATATACCATTAAAACGATACTCATTGAGTATAAGAAAATAGCTAAGAAGAGAAAAGCAAAAGAAATTTATGTTCTGTGTACACTGGGTCAAACCAATATCACGGCTCTAAAATTTACTACGAAATTTACCGAGCTAACGTAACTATTAATCTCCACGTGCTTCACTGTGAAAAATGATAAAATCGACCATAATTGCCCTCACCTTAGATATGACGCACTGAACGACCTTCCGCAGCGCGTCGTGGTTGTGCCCGCAGACTTTTAGCAACCCATTAATCTCCAGCTTTTGTTCGTAAATCTGGAATTTCACACGCGGTTGCGTTATGTCTGCGTTGCCAGATTGAGAGCTCTCGGTTTTTGTTGGCGTTACATTTATAGATTAGCTAGTACACGACAGTGTGTGTGAAGCACAATGTAATTCTTTTCTAGTTTTAAATGGGAAAATTTGAACAGAGGATACAGGATATACCGTTATTAATTATTATTCCTTTTTTTAAACTTTCCACTCCAATTTCAATTCTTCCACTACTACAAATGGAGGTACAGTTACAATCACAAGGTTTGAGATCCCAATCTACTAAGATGGCCAAGTGCGGGTTAGCAAACTTCATACGTATCAGAAAACATAATAGAGTGCGCGTTATAGCGAATGATATTTAAATACAAAATACAAAATGCAAGTAGTTTTATAAACCCCAGTTCAGACCTGTTGGACCTCACTAGGGTGAGTGAGAAACTGAAAGTTTAACTACTAGGCTACCACTGTTTATATCTTTGAAATAATTAAGAGGTTACTAGGTAGGCTAAGAGGAGATTAGCTGTAGACTAGTATCTCACCGGTTTCATCCCATGCTTTATCATGTTCTTCAGCTTGATCACAGTGTTGACGGCTTGCGCTGGATCTTGACCGATCAATGCATACCCACATACAACCATCTGGTGTAAAGTTTTCTCCGCTAACGAAGACGTTTCATTCTCCTTCTTTAATAAGCATTTCTCTACCTACGGAAATTTTCATATCTTAATATGGACTTTTAAATATAACAATGAACAGACCAATTGATCACTAACCAGTATGTCAAGCAATCCGCACTGGAGTATGTTATATAAATTCATTGGAATTAGAAGAAACGTTGATAATTTAAAAAGTAATTTCAGATATTTTTCATACGTATTATGATAGATAAGTAGTTTATAGTTTGCACTACCCACTTCAGTTCCACGTTTCTCCTTCATAACGTCCAGCATGCCTTGAATTTCAACCAACTTGTCTTGTATGTGATGGGTACCATTTTGTAGGAGTAATTTAATCTTCATCAGGACCATGTCTACAGATCTGAAAATCATTTTATCGTGTTATGAACTATTAAATTTATGTCTGACCGCTGAACACTTTTATTTACAATCATCAAATTTTTATAAGGTATTCTTAAGCTGTCATTAGACGCAACCCCGCGTCGGGTACCTATTAACTTTGAATGGATGATGAATTGTGCAAAACTTTAGTACACCTATTGTAATATTTGAACTGCTTTTAATAGTTAGCGGCAGCGGTTTCAGAATTGATCGTGTTCAAAAGTTACCTTTCCAAATCTACTTGGAACTTCCTCTCGATGCTCTGTAACAGGTCTAAGTTCAATTTATGTGTAATCTCATCTTCTACGACTTTGTCCACTTCTTCTTTCGCCTGATCAATTCCATGCGTTACCTTTGAATATTAGAAAATGTTTTACATAGTCTGATGATGAAAAATTTCTATATTTTTAATTGCAATCATAGCAACATTATCAATTTGAATGTATTTTTTTTTTAATTGCAATCTTTCATAACTACCACAACTTGTAACATCTGAAAAGCGTAAAAACCTAAACGACATGTGTAATCTTATCAATGCTTCTTGGGTAGTCCTTTTCAAAGAAAATAAACAACTAGGTACCGCAGAATATTTTGTTAATTCTGAACTTCTGTGTAATTTAACTCAAAACGCAGGGAAGTTTAACGTTCAAAGCTTATTTATTATTGCATAAATAATTTGTACTTGCCAATAAAACAGTGGACAGAACATAAAACGAATTCCACAGACACAGTCTACTCATAGCGGCGCGTAGTTCCACTCAAAAATAGGGGAACTAAAATAAACCTCGGCGTTATTCTCGGAATCAAATGATAGGTAAGTGTTTACGATAAAATAGCTATAAAATTGATTTTACGGCTATCGGGAGTGAGTTTACATAATTTTTTTTTTTGTGTTACGAAAGCCGTTGGATATTTTCGCTTGTTCCACCTTTGCGCGTCAAGGATCCGCCGCGACCGCGTCGACACACCCCGTCACTGCTGAGATTATCTTTTAATATCTTGCTTTATCTTAATTCTATTTCGGTACACCCATCTGTATTGGTGAAATTGTATGCATTATTTCGGTTACACGCTACTGGAATAGAATTTCTGTAGTTTCTGTAGAATGTATTTAAGTCTTCTCGCACCGGAAATTTCGAATTTCTACTACACGCTGAGAGAAAACATCTCGGTATCGCGGCTTCAAAACGGAACCACGAAAATATTATGTATAGTATCACTTCAAAATTAAAAATTATAATTAAACAGTTTTATTTGAACAGAAACGTTATTATTTTATTGTTACAAAAAGGAATAGTCATAAAGGACTTAACGTTAAAAAAAATCAACAATCGCTCATCATTCCACGCCTACTCTTGATGCATTTGCATTTAGAACGCTTGATTTCTTTACTTATTTCAACCTTCGGCGGCCCATCCTGTAAGTAAAAGTCATTTTGACATTACGTTCATAACAGAAATTATGTACCATGAAAACGCAAATTGATATACACCATCATACCTAACCGCTCCTGCTACTACAGCACAATTAAGTTGAATTGAATGTTGTTGGTTGCTAATTATATACATATTTAATGATCATCAAAACCAATATCACTTAACAATAAAGTTTATCTGATTACTCATGTTGCCATTTGTTGTAAAGTACTGTCACTATTCAATGATCGATAATGTAACAATGGTGAGTTTGCATCATGAATGAAATTTGACCAGAATTAATTTCAAAAATATCCATCTTACTCGTGAACCGCAAACAGAACGGCACAAGTCCTCTCCGTCCACTGTTTCTAACAGGACGTAAAACTGAAAGAAAAATGATAATTATATAACGTTGTTGCAGAATAATGTGATTCAAAACTAAGTACTGCGACTTCAACCGCTTCAACAATCCAGTTTCCAGCAGTTGCTTTTCTTTTAATCTTTTTTTAATCTTTACTGTTAACAGAGCGTTCCAAAAAGATATGCAACATAATATACTAATTACGTTCCATTTATTAATTTTACAATAATGAGGCTTTAAAAAGTACAAACCTTTAATTTCGCTTCATACAACACTTCCATTAATAGACAGACTGAAAAGTGTAAAACCTCCAATATTTTTTTCATGGTTCTGGAATATGAAATCGATAATAATATTATTAAGTATTTTGTCTCTAAACTAATTAGAAGCAACGTAAGTTTCGGTCGCAATAGCTTTCGCCCGCGTGCGTTAAAATCTGAATTCTATGGTATTCGGTACAATGTGTTTGGGATTTTAAGTCTATAATAATTCTGTATCTGATACTAGATAGCTAACTGAGTTTGAATAAAGCAGGAACATGCCCATTGGTTGCGGTGACCAGATTTTGCAATCTTGTAATCAGATTCTACCAGACAAAATAAAGATTTCTTACCAAGAGATGCTTATACTAAAAAACTATATGTGATATCCAAGTAGGAGTTCACTTCGTATTCATGTAAATGAAAATCGTCACTAATTTTTTAAACAATTTTATCACTTACTTTTCAGCCACAAAGTAGGCGTCACACCAATGACACCTGGACATCCTTTTGTTGTGTGTTGAAGCTACAGTTTTACACAGCACGTGTGGGTCACCCAGGGGGAAGAACTGTATAAAAAGATTTTTCTATTAATTTTTAATTTACCTTTTTAAGCACTTAGTATTTTATTTTAGCCTTTTATAATTTCAGTGTTACGGCCAAAGAGCGCAATGCCCTACTTGCGTCTCTTTGCCGAAAATTATAAGCCACAGTTTGTGAAACGTAGAATGAATAGGCATATACGAGTATTAAGCAGGAATGCTACATAGGCCTTATCATCACTTTCCAGCGCCCTAGATTGTGGTCAAACGTTGAGCCTAGTACAAATAAAAAAAATAGTGATCCTGTGGTCACGGTCAATAAATATGCTTAAAAAGCCTTAAATCTTCTCATTGATACAAAATATGCATAGTGATACGATAAACGCTGTGATATGATTTGCTGCTGGCAGCAGTTATTAGGAGATTATCAAAAAAAGTATTCAGCAAGTAAATTCTTAATCCCTACGTTCTCTAACTATTTCGAATATACTAGGAGAGAAAGACGGCTAAGGACAAATATGTTAAGAAGAAAAACGGAATACGCATAGACGAAAATAAACAAAGCTTGAATGAACATACGTAGGTTACTTATAGGATGATTTAGTAACATTCAACTAACCAGAACCCAAACAGCCGCGACCAGTACCAGAATATCCTTCAAAATACACAGCATTCGCCCAGTATTAGCTGTAAAATATGAAAGAACGAGTTACGTACAGAATCGCCTAAAGTTCCGAGTCTATAGATTTTCTTTTTTAATGACTTTCAAAATCGAAGGAAACGTTGCGACGTTTAAAAATAATGTTAATCTTTGGACAAATTTAATAGCATAGCCATTTAGTTCACCAAACTGTAATAACTAATCAACTGCATGAAATGAACACTATTTTATTCTGAGTCCTATAGATATGCCGGTACAACAATATCTGGCGTTACAATTTAACTTTGGACTTAAAAGTAACAGTTTGTCTGTTGCAACTTTAAGATTTTTTGTTAGCGAACTATACATGTGTAGTAACTTTAATCGGCCGGGCATGCGATTAAATCAAATTAATTAATTACAAGTGATCATTTAACATTACAATGCTATCGTCCGTGATATAGAAAATAAAATCAAAACTTTAATATAGGTACTCAACGCGTGGTACTTCTTTCCACAAAACACTCCATTATAAATTTTCGATTTCCAATTCAATGACGCGAATTTTCGGATTTTTTAATTTTTTAAAATACATTGTAATACTGATGCCTATTTGTTTGAGAAATTTCTCATCTTCTTTCTGTATAATTATTCTATTACAAATAGCAATTTTGCCAACTTAAAATATTTTGATCCGTGATCCTGACATTACTACTGTCAGATGATATATAGAATTTGCTTTTAAAATATTTTAATCTGATTACAGATGAACGTTTGCTTTATAATGTACAGTTTTCGGTACTGACTCAAGTTGGCGTTAAGAGTATTGCATATCATTAAAACTACTGCGCATTGCGACAATTGAATTATTAAAATTCTATCTGCAATAAGGCAGAGATTAAGAATTTCTTCTGGCTTCTGAATAATGATGACAAATGATTTTCCACTTTTATTAAAAATCTAACGAGAATATAACTTAACGCAACTTTATTTAAAATTAAATACAACCAATCACATACATGATTTTATTTATTTTTTTACATAAGCCTTTGGACAGCTTTTCATGCATACTTTGTGCTGTTCAACGCATTTAGGACAACTATTTATTTCTTCTGATGGCACAGTGTCGTCCTCCTTCGGTTGTAATGTCATATCTGACACGCCAACTTTGGGACTAGAATTATCCGGCATTTTTTTATTTAAATCAGTGTCAGAAACAGCTCTGAACACAATGGACCTGTCTGTTCTTAAGTCTGAGTCGGGCTTCCTCGCTTTTCCTCTCACTTTCTCCAGACTGTCACGGTGTTTTTTGTTGCCAAAGTAAATATTATCTGAAGTCGAATCGTGAGATTCGATTAACTGAAAATAAGTAGCGCTGATATAATTAAATAATGTCAACCCATGCACGTTTATTATGATTATCATAATGAACGTTTAAAAGTAAAGAATATAAGCGGATTTATAAAGAGCGCGTGCTTTAATTCTTGAAGCGCTGGAAGGGTTAATTCTGGTTTACTTCAAAATCCTTCTGTTTTCTAGCATACATATACCTAACGACAAACTGAATCCTTATTAATTTACAAATTTACGATGCACATCATAATGTTAATTTGGACTCCATCCAACTTGAAATTCTATAATTCCTTATTCGAATACTTGGGTATTCCATGTTATAAGGCATATTTACAGTATAAATATCATACGTACATCAGTATTACCTGTGGACGCCTCTGGCAGGACGTGCCGCAGTTCATCACTCTCTCCAGGTAATTGTATATGTCAGATAACTACAATTAGAAAATCATTACAATGCAATAAGCGGTTATCAAATCGGGTGACGTTCGCGACACGAAATTAGAGAGAGAGGTAACAAAAAACATATTTTATTGGTTCGTTTAAAGAATCTTCATTGATCACTCATAATTACCGTTTCGAGAAATGCATACCAGTGTGCAGCAATAGCATCCATGGTATTAGTGTACATCGTTGTGACTGGGCTGCAAGTTCTGGAACAGAGTATTAGCGATGGTGATGAGAAAGTAAAAACATAAAAAAAGGACAAGCCTTTCAGGTTTGCTCCAAAAAGGTTGCTTAATTGCTTTGAATAACTAATTGTGAGTGTTTCTAGAAACATGAATGTAGCAATACCAATAATGACTGATCCCAAGTTAAGTGTCTAGTGACAACTCTACAACGAGTAGGTATACTGCTTCCATAAAATAAAAAGAAATTGAATTCCACTTTACCTGAGGACATTTTCAATCAACGCACACGGACACGACTCGCATACGCAGCTACTGCTGGGTCCCGCATGACTACTGTGCGCCACAGTGTAATTCTTCTTGTCCTGAATCTGACCAGTGTTTAGTCCGCTGAGACCACTAAACCCGCTGAACTCGCTTTGACGGCAATTCAAACGACAGCTCCCGGACCAGATCTGTCGGATTGCCGACGCTGTTATAGTGAATCTGTTGTCGGGGTACGTCTGCTAGAACGATAAAATAGAATAATTCAGCAGAAAAGAAGGAAAATCGTTATAATAATGAGGAAATTCCATAAATTATTGATTTGAACAGTTAACAAAACTTTAATATTGGAAGGATTGACCCTCTAAATATGTAATGTAATATGGAATTGTTCCTAAGGTGATGAAACGCATAAACGAAGACAGACAATGGAAAAAAACAAACAAATCGCTTATGAAGAGAGTTCGGAAAATATTTTTTACTGAGTAGATACTTATGTGAGTATGAGTACTGATGCAAGTAAATTGTATGCAAAAGATTTTGATAAGTTTAAAACAAATATCCTTAATACATATAACAGTCATTTATACTCACTAATAAATAGAGAACGCCTACAATTAGGACGAAGACCAGACAGCTCAAAACCATTTGTTTGAAACCACGATAGCCACCTGAAAATATGATACCGTACTGATCACTAAAATAAATGCAAACACTTTTTTCTATCTGCCGTTAAGTAAAAGCTTTACGTTCGTTTTAAATTCACAAATAAGTAATACCGTTGAAATATATTTAATTTCAAAAATATACATTAAAAATGTTTTACACACTCACATTATAGGAATGGATGGCAAAACTACTCATCTTTTGTAAGACATTTACGGAAATTTTCTACATTTTTGTTTACATTCAGTATATAATTTGACGTATATACGTCATGTGGTGCATAACAACTTGTGAATGTTTTAAAGAAAAAAAGTACATCTTGTATTTATGATAGTTATGACTTTAGAAAACGAAGGACATCACGATCGTGTTTTACTAAGTAACAATTTACGGTATGAATCGAACATAGACAATGACAACAATAATTTAATAGATGTTCATGTATAAGGATGTTACGTTTTTTCATGTATAAGGACTTTGATGAAAGTAGAAAAAGCCTAAGAAATTTGTTTTTTTTTTTTTAATTTATGTTTATAGCTTCACAAACTTGCTGCCCGGCCTTTTTTCATTTAAGTTCTTTATGGCAATTTGTAGCTACAATTAAAGTTGTTTTGTTTTTTCCTTTTCTCCGCTCATCATTGTTGTTTTAATTTACGTAATTAATTTTTATATAGTTGAGATGTCTCTGTTTGAAGAAATTTCTTAGCACCCAAGTCGGTGGAGTGTGAGTGGAGTGGATACTCATAAATATATACAAAATCGTTTTGGCACCTTATTCTCACAGAAACAGAAGGAGTGAGCAGCGGTTGTGAAGCGAGTGGCGTGAGAGAAGAGATAGCACGTGATTACGCGGCATTGCAGTCGCGTTTGCGAAGAGAGTTCTCCGACAGACGCGGCAAGCTTCACGCAGGTATCATATTCCACGAGAGTTTTTGCACAAATCCACACTATGGCAGTTTGATAGAATATACTCACAGACCGTTGCACTACCAAAAAATACTTGATTTTTGGTTTCGTTCGAAAACGTTTCTCTTATGTGATCTATAGATATATAGATATGCTAATATACTATTAAATCCGGCTGGAAGGACCAATGTTTGGTATTCTTATAGGAGAAACATAAGACAGGCCGTCTGCGCTTTTATTCCGCGAAAAGCACAAATGTTTGGAATTCCTACACGTAAATCACGATCCAAGTACAAAATAGTTTGTTAGTTATTAACATTATGCATGCAGAAACTGCTTAACATTATGCATAGTAAATGCTATTATCAATACATATTATACATCAGGATATCGCCCAGCACCTCGGCCAGTAGCTACAGAAGAGCAGTTGTCAGCGGACTTCCGGAAGAAGTTAACAGAATGGCAAAGGATGAAGGGAGTGAGGCAACCACCACCCGTGCCCGCGAGACAAGATTTAAGCGAGGATTTCCTCAATAAATGGGGTGAGCGGTGTGAACACAATTCTGATGAAATATCTAAATTAATCATTTCGAATGTCGGTCGTGAATCGAAAGCGCAATCCATCTCACGATAAAATTGGACATTAATTGGAGCAGTTACGGTATCTGTCGTGCCGTGTTCTAAACGGACTTTACAAATTTCAATCTGCAGATATGAGATTTCTTCATATATATGCTTACAATTTAGTTTTCGAACTACAGCCTGTTCTTACAGGACTACTGATGTTAAATTGTCAGTACTTCCAAATAAGTAATATGTCATTTTGGCCTAATGCTAATGATAATACCAGATCTTTTGATCTTTCTTTAGACTCAGTTGGAAAGCCGTCTTTGATACGTTTATATCCTTTAAACCATAAAGTGGTCAGTTTTCCTTAGAGGCAATTAACGCTTGTCATTTTCCATTTAATCGCACTCTAAATCTAAGCAACTCATCATAGACAACATACTTTTATATCTATTGGTCACAGAAAATCAAAAACTATGCAACATGTACTCATATATATATATATATATATATATCAATTATTAAAGATATGCAGCTTACAGTTACAGTTACATATCGACATTTCTCACGTTTCAGACGAGTGGAATAGGATGAAAGAAACAAATTCTGTGCCGGCTTGGGAAGAGGAATCAAAACCCGACGAAGTTCTAGTGCAGACATCGACGGGTCTCTTTAAATTTCAGGGTATTCATAATAACGTTTTATTCTATAAAAACAGCAGTGATAAATAAGTAGTTACATTTTCAGTTTCTCATTTCGAAGGTTTTAGCTTAAATCCTGTTATGCACGGCATTAAAATCATAATATTTAACGGATTACTGAAAATTAAGTAGCCAATTTCCGTTCCTTTTTTATGTAACACATCTTCATCACTCATGGTCCTCGTGTTAGTACTTAGAGGATAAATTAGAAGGAATGTCAATAAACATCTGAAAAAATTCGAAAATGCAATTTTACCATTATCAAAACACAAATCTCTTAAACGGCAGGTATTTCTCGGTCTTTCACCCGAAAACTGCACGAATGGGAGAAATCACGTGGTATCGCACCAGAGGCGTCAACTTCGGCGTTGCTTCAGGCAGCCAGAGCCCGGGCCAAGCAACCAACGGCCCCGTTAACCAGAACCCAGTCTGACGGCAGTGTGGCGCCGACAGCTGGCGGTACCGGTCGCGTCCACGCGTCTAGTCTCAGCGTTAATGACGCTGATGACTTTGCGTCAGATTACGAGAGAGAACATACTGTACGTTTCCAGTAGTGTATTCGTATCTGTCATTACATATTTATTGTTATTTTTAAACTCATACTTCACTAAAATTTCACAATAACTAAAAGACGTTATTAAACAAACGAAAAAAATAATAAAGCAATAAAGATACACAAACCCAGTCTCTTGAAAACCTAGAAATTTTACCAGGCATCTTTCGGGCAATTTATGCATAGGATAGTCGTAGCGTTTTTGCACGATTATTTAAGTACCATTTCTTGGTTGCCTAACAAAATTTTCGAATACTTCTCAATTATTACAGCCTGATGGTGCTGATGAATGTGACGGTGACAACGGACGGGGTGCTGTCATAGTGGAAGTGGAAGCGGAGGAGATTTGCACAGCAGCACCTTTAATGGCCGTATCACCTCGTCACACTCCCCAGAAACCTGTGTATACTTATGGCCAAGCTGAAGCGAGACTGCTATGTGAGACTAGTTCCGCTGTTACAGGCACTGCTATTCTTCAGGCAAATGGAACTGGTGAGACTTAAAAAAATATATTATTCAAAACGTACGTGGTTAGCTCCTAAGAGTTACTATTTCAACTAGTCCTGTAGTTTTTCTTTCAGATTCTCGTGGAACAAGATCAAAAGATATTTCAGAAACTAAGCCCAAAACGTCACGAGAACAGGTACTATAACTAGATACTCTTATAATAAATAAATATGTCACCAACATATTTTTTTATTCTTGTAATAATTGAAAACGACGTATTTAGATGAAAGTTGCAGATAAGAATACTAGAAGAAAATTAAGTCGACAATCCAGTATAGAAGAAGATGCAAGATTCATTAGGAAAACAATAGAAGAAATAGAAAGAGCAAGCTTTAATCGTTTCAAAGATAATACAACATGTTCAGAAACCGAAAGGCCTACATACGATGTTAGCGATAAAGAAATTCCTTCAACTAGTATGAGTGCGAGCCAAATAAATTTTATTAAAGTTGAATGCATGAAACAAAGTACAAATGGAAAAGATGAAACTATTGAAGATCAGAAGGAGGATAATAAACGCAAGGAAATTGATAAGGGTAATGGAAAAAAAAAAAATAAGTCAAGAGCGAGGTTAGAAAGAGAGCAGTCCAAACCTTCAGAAAGTGATACTGAACCAGATGTGGATACAGTTACTGTGGAAATTCCAAGAAGACGAAAAAGACCTCGACGACAATCTGAAAAACCTAGAACACCACCAACGTCTCTACATTCAGATTCTGAAGGAGAGGTAGTTTTATAGTATACTTTTGTTTTTTGTTCAAATAATTTAAGTAGAAATATATTTTATTTAATTTTTCTTTTTTAGGTTTTTGTTCTGAAACTTAAAGCTCCAGAACCACGTAACGTATCGCCAGAAGTTATTGTAAAAACAACAAGAAAGATATTTTCCCCTGTGGTCCGTAGTGGTGAATCGGTTCCCAGAGCTGTTATACCTTTAGACGTAGAAGATTTAGATGAAGTTAGACCAATCGTCAGTCATAGTACTCACCATAATAAGGAATTAAAACGTAAAACTGACACAGGACACAGCAAAAGCAGACAAGATCTAGATGCTCGATCAAAGGGATCTGGTGATCTTCAAGACGTTGATGAACAAATACCAAGATCTAGACCTCCACTTCCTTCATCGCCATCTTCTCAAAGAAAACCTCAACCAAAAGAAACTGCTCCATCAATACGCATTATGATACAACGGTATAATAAGAAGATTAAAGAGGAAGAAGGTACTATTTTATTATTTCTCGGAATAATTTTTCTATATTGGTATTCAATTTAAAAAATCCTGATTCTATAGGTCCAGGATCCGGTGGAAGCAGCGGTGCGTCATCTCCCGCCTGGAGGTCACCATCTGCTGAAAGACGACGGCCTCCCGATATGCCAGTTGGTGTTAATATTAGGTATACCATCATATCATTATTATGTGAAAACTTTCAAATTTTTCTAACCAGAAATATATAATTTAATGTTTTAAAATAAAAATGTCGTCACTTACAGAAACAACCCATTTTTAGAGAGAGAAGTTCAGAAATCAGCTAGTGCCTGTCAACTTTCCAGACGAGATCAAACTTCCGCTGAAAAGCGCTTAACTCCGACCACACAGAGCATCGAAGGGGTCTTAAAATCTCACAGTGCCAACGCTCTTCATCCTGAACAATCTAAAGAAACAGACACGCAGCCCAAAATTGTGGATAGCCAAGAAACTATACATCAAAGCACAGCGAGTACAGACACCATAGTGCCTGGTCTAACGACGGATATCCCTGATGTTCAATGTGATCCTAGTTCCACGACCACCCTTGTGCCTATTTGGAGACAACTTTCTGAAACAATAGTTCCGAGCGTTTCACGTTTAACTCCTGAGAATTCTGGATTATTCCAGAGGTCTGTCTCAACAGTAGACAGCCCCGTGCCATATGCTGAAGTAACTGAGGCCGTGGAAACGAGGCTTTCAGAAAGAGCAGCAAAGATTCGACAAGCTAGAGAAAGATTTTTGTCATCGCCAGCGCCTATGCGACGAGAGGGAACGAGTTCAGCTAGCGATCTGAGGCCTGGAGACAGGTGAGTAGCTTAGAAACTCACAGTAGAACGTAGGTTTTATTATTTTCTTGGTAAACGTTGCAAATGCAGTTAAAAAATAAATAACCTTGTATTGTTTTGGAGTATCTTATAAAGTATACGTGCTATATTAGACGAAAATATTTTTATTATTATTTTAATTTGACTATTTTTATCCGAAAGTAATTCTTTTGACAGATTTTGCTTCCTTCTCTGTTCTTTGCCTGTGTAAGTACTTCTGGTTTTATTTAACCACAATCACAGACGACAGCGCAGTATTTATCTCACTCGGAGTTGCAATTGAACTGTTCCTTCTTCATTTTAGATCAAGTCGAATAAGCTGTGAGAGCGACGTGGCCGAAGGTCGCGCTTCCGTCAGTGAAGAACCCACGCTGGGTCGCAGCGCCTCCACCGGCATGGTCAACGTGGATAGAGAATCTTGGCAACGAGTCACTGAAGGTATCACGCCTTTCTTCACGAAAATACAAATTTCCGCTGTTTATCAAACGTAAAGTTTACCGTAAAAGAAATCTATGCGTATGTAATGAACAACTTTAATCAGGGATTAATGAATTACCCTTATTCTTTCAGCCCTATATCCCAAATATGTAGCTGGGTAATAAACAAAGCAACCGATAAGTATTATAAGAGTAAAACAAAAAACACATTTTTGGGTTTGGGAACTCCTCCGTTGGGGACTCCTCCTCCGTGGGAACTCCTACGTTCATGTTGGTTAATTGTTCAATTATTATTATTATAGGTCTGTAATGTCAGTTCATTTTTGGTTGTTACTAAACCAGGTAGTGTGCCTAATATATTGATAGAAGGACTATAGGGATAGGAATCAATAAGTCTAACCACTGCGGTAATAAGAGTTAAAAATCAGATGAATTGCGAAGACATTTGGCGAAAATAATATTTGTCCAGGTTCTCGACGGAGTCGTCCCCGCTCCCGCTTCAGCCTCGCCCGCCTGGCGGCCAAGCTGCGGCGGAAGGAGGAGAGCGCCGTGTCACGATTGTGCCGGCAAAGCCTTCTCGTGCAATTGAGAAATAAGCCGTAAATAAACCTTGTACCCTGTATAATTATAGTTTGTTTTAACGTTCCCCTTTTGTCCAAATGTTTTGATGCGTTTGTCGAGCGCGGTCTCTATACAAAAACTTCACGCAATATTTACAATTTCGACATAAATACTTTTTGTACATTACCCGTACACTTTGAACATTTGAAAGCTAGCTAGTGTAATGCACCATGTAACGAATCCCCAAGTGAAGAAAGGAGAAATAAAACAAGCAGTGCGTTATATTTATTTTCAAATTTAATTTCCTTTTAATCTGTCAATACCGCAGTAACACGTCGTTCAGCACATTCAAAACGTTTGGTAACAATAATTACCATATCAAAATGGGAAGTTGGAACTAATAATAACTTTATTATCAAAAACACTACAATTCAGTAATTTATTAGTAATAATAATAAGACTCAAGAGAACACTTACAAACAACGTTAATGGGTAATTTGGTTGAGGTAGATTCAATATTTATCAACTAATTTATGTTTTGTGGGAACATGACAATTGCTTCAGATTTAAATAGTAGGTATATCTTATTAAATCTGCATTTATTTTTATTTTCGAATAATTTTAAATCTGTCCATATAATTTTATAACTGTAAATATAGTTTGTTAGTATAGACAATCAACAACCAATCAACAACTGTTAAAACTTTTCATTCATACAGACCGGTGAACGAGATTGAATTCACCCCGCCAATAACCAACTCGCCGTAGATAATATAATATTCTTATATTTATTTGTACATTTATATTAAATGATCATGTCCCCACAACCCGTTTCGAAAATAATCTTATATCACTATTATTAAAAACGGAACATTTCGATTCACTGTTTTAAGCGTGTATTTACGACTATTCGTTTTAAAAAAAAAAAAAACAAGAATATATATTAATAATTGTATAAACAATATATTTTTTTCAATTAGTGTTTCATCATTAAGCAGCAATTCAAATTAGAAGGAAAGCAAAGGAAAACTCTTGTGTTGTGGTTATTAGCCTAATTGAATTGTACTTTTTTATATCATAAGTAATCATATAATAAGGGATAAACGCAACAGTTCACGTCAAAATTATTGCAAGTCCACTATGTCTGTGTGTCTGAGCAAAACAGTAGCATCGAAATATTCCTTCGCAATTTACAAGTCCACTGAACCTGGGCTCGCGGCCGGTCTCAGGCCTCCATAAGTTATAATTATGTGTACATAACATCTTAGCTAACCCTCTCTACGCGATGACAGGAACTTGCGAAAATCTTAATATAAGATAAACAGTGCTGTCGTGATGTTATTTCTTGTGTACATAATAAATAATGACTATGCATGACAATAACTACATAAAAATCTACCAGTATTCAAATGACGTTAAACGTCGTCGTCAAATGACCTCAAATGACGACAAATACCGTCACTGGTTCACGCGTAAGTAGAGTGGACGAAAAGTGCACAATTTCATTCAAGCTGTTGTGTCAATTTTAAACTGATTTATTCGCAAATCCCAGTCATCGCCAAACCATTCGCGTACCAAATAATAAAAAAAGAAACGACATATAAAATATGCAAGCTAAGAAGCAAACTCAAAAAAAGAACATTAAAAAGAACTTTGGAGTTTTTCATAGCTCATTCTATCTCTATCAACATTATGATATCCATAACCGTGAAAGAGACAACACACATTTACACATCCTGAAAAACTCCTGTACTTAAACAATAGAATTTGGACGCTTTATTATCTAAGTACAAAATGCTACATCACGTCGGCAAAACACTGACTTACCATATATTATAGTGAGAATTGCTTGATTGAACCGCCATCTTATGCGACTAAAACTAAATGTCAATAAATATGTTTCAATCATAATACAACTTTAGAAACATGTATACTGGTAGATTAACTTAAATAAATTATTAAATATATGTATTTTGACATCAACAGAGGACGGGAATGAATACAAAATTCATTCGTTCATTACAATTACACTGGATTACAAGATGGCGGTCAAAATAACATCGTACATAGTAATATTTTGGTGCATAAAATTTATAGATAACAAAATACTACGCTATTGCTTTGTGATTACAGATTCTTATAATTATCATAAGATTTAAAATATATGACATAATGACAACACTTTTAGGGGGCGGTAACTATACGTTATGGATAAATGAAGGTGGGATATAAAGGGGTTCTTCTTTGACCAATAATACGAAATAGCACATTTTTATTAATACCCATGTTAATTGGAGTTTAGTGCAATTTAAATTATTTGTTAAATTACGGATAATTCCTTGAGTGATAAAAAATCTGGACTGCTGTTACTTTTTGCTGAAACTTTTTCATAGCAAAGGATTTTCGCCTCGCCCTCGATTTCAGCCATCGAGCCTATAGCTATTTACCCTAAATGTGTTGCCATGTTAAAAAAAAAACAAAATAAATAGATAAATAAAAAACAATATAAAATCTGGTATGAAAAACTATTGCAGCCAATATGGAATGTGTGGTTGTAACAAAGGTTGCTGTTGCATAAAAAATAATGGAATGAAATACCCGCTCAGTAATGAAAGTACCTAGTTAGAAAAGCGGCTCACAGATGGCGCTGAATACATACTATAAATTCTGGTTTGATCCGGTTCTATTTTCTATTACAATATCGCGTCTAAAATAAATATATGCTACTTATTTGCAATACCGATATATAGCGATCTATACCGAATAGCTTCTTGATCGATAAGTCTGGCTATAGCAGTTCATATTGTATTTTTCTTTTAATAATGTACAGCAGGGATGTTATGGAGCTCCGTAACCGGAACCGAAAGTATCGGATATCCGAAATAAACATATATCCGAAACCGTAACCGTTATAAAAGTTTCGGATAATTTCGGATAAGAGCGGAGTCCAAATAAAACAGGTT
>DWDX01001136.1:0-20321 GCA_018245675.1 Agara michaeli | reverse complement strand
CGCGGACAAATCTGGCCAAATTTACAGCTTGAGTTTGTTTAACTAACCACTTTGATTAACTTTAAATTACAAATGTATAAGTGACGACAGGCTGGCTATGACTGAAATAAAAAAAAACATATTTTTTTTCGCTTCAAAGTACATAATTATACAGTATATTAGGCCTAACGAAGAATTAATGAAATTAATTGTACAAACAAATGTGCTTTTGTAATAATAATTCTATAACAATAAGGTAAATATTTAATACACAATTTTCATATATTATTGTTATTTGTAGCTACTTAATATAGTGCGTGTACCGAGTCTGAATACCGTTCACTGTACGGTGCCTTTATGTATCAGATTGTATATTTATCGTTCTGATAGCAATGTTTTACTTTTATACATTATTTACTATGTGTTAACGTACAAAATTATTATAGTATATTCAAATGCGTATTTTTTTGTTTTCAGGTAACAACAAACATCCTGTAAACTATGTTGACGTATTCATGGAATAAGTATAAAAAAGTTGTGCGATAGGATTATCAATAAGGCGAAATATCGTGCGCCGTCGAAACCATTAGTTCTAGTGTTATAGTTATACGGTCACGTCTACTTCAGCCGCCACGGTTCTAATGGACTTCATCCCCATCTTCTACATTCATAGTAGTCGTAGTACGGGCTGTGTTCGAGCTGGCCTCCCCGCCACGTCCCCGGTAGCGCGGCGGCTCTGGAAACGAGATGCTTCAAAGAGATATTTGGCGGTGATTTAGTATCACAGCGGGCGATGTATTAAGTGATCGTTCGGAAATTTGTCTCCCTGTCGGGGCGCGGCCATTACGCGCGTGTTACTAGATTACATTCGATACCTCCTATAAATAACGTGTAATTATTTCTCCCGATACCAATTTATGTGACATTTGAGGGGTGATTTATGTCTTTTGTACGAACGAGGTGTGTGACAAATGATTTCGGGTATTGGATGTTTGGAATGATCGTGTTCGTGTATATTGTTATACAGTTCTATATCGAATCTGATTCTATTTATTGTTTGCTTGCTTTGCTTATTTTTTACCTTCGGACGACCAACGCTCGGTAGACTACCGTTTCCACCAAACTGTCTTCGGCCAGGACAAAGCGATTTTCTTCGTCAGTGTTAACCGAAATCTGGCACTCTTCAAAGCAACAACAACAACAACATACCGTCACGCCAGGTTCCTAACGGGGTAGGCAGAAAGTACCGAGTGCCAAATATCTCTGTCTTTGCAAACCTGACGCGCTTCGTCTACATTCATCATTATCTTCATGCATACACGCCGGTTTCGGAGACTCTTGACTCCTCCGTCAGCCAGCTCTTCAAAGCAAGACTGAATAAATATTTGTTAGGCAAACGTCTTACATCGTCATCTGTATCATGGATCCTTATCGCAATAATCGGTTTTTACAAGTATAGTTTTGACTGAACTCTCGATGTGGTTAGAGACCATGAATACCGAACCCAAGATCCCAGGTTCGATACCCAACCAGTACGATTATTTGCGTCATAATCACATCTGTGTGACCTGCACCGTAATATATAGACTTAGTATATATGGTAAGTGATACCTAGATATGTATAAATGTCGGCTTAGCGGCGGCCTAATTTTAAAACTTCAGCTGAATCCGATTCCCTCTACACGACTTAACGATTGAAGTACCTACCTCGCTCATTTCCAGTTACATGGTAATCGGGATTTGTATAAGAAAGTACCTTGTGAAAATATCATAGCGGCGTTATGTTTTTGCGCAAACATTGAGCACATCTTAGAAAAAAACATTAAACCGACGATATCGTTTCAAGTTTCGCGGAAGAAGGGTTGAGAGGCAGGTGCGCGTAAATAATAAGTTTAGTCGAGGATCCAGAAGTGGATTAAAGTCGGTAGCGGGCTTCAACAGACGCCGAGGGCCCCGAATTAAACTTTGTAATAAGTGCTGACTTAAAGGATAACATGAAATAATTTTGTACACGATATACAGATTCATTTCCACCGTAAGCGAAATGTGGCTAGCAATATGACAACGTCCATTCGACTTGTTCTTTTGTTTAGCGAATGATTAAGAAATATTCACAGGTGAAACAATACTCTGTGCTAGTTAGTATTACAGTAAAACGTTGAAAGGCATTATTATATTCAACGTAACACTCTACAGTTATCACAATAAAACTGCAACATACAAAATGTACCCAATATACATATAATATACAAACAAGGCGCGGAGCGCGTAGTGAGCGGTGTCAGTAGTAAAAAGTAATCCCATTATCGCGAAAGCTGGTTTAATCGGAGGTACATGGTTTTTATGGTAAAAACCTTAACAGCGCTTCTCGTTCATTTCTTATCAATATTGGTACGTACTAAATTTACCCTATTTACCCTGTACCAGAATGTCCTGAGGGCAGTATTTCCTAAAGTATGAGTCCCGAGCCACTGGTTAATTGGTGTTCACTTGAGTGGGCCCTGAAAAATGGGTTGATACTTCGACCAACAGGGCCAAATAGGGCAGTGTTGTAGCTGTAATGACAACAAAATAGAAAACAAATACTCCTCATTATACATACTCCTCATTACAAGCCAACACTTCCTGTATTTAAGTATTAAAAATTTCTATTCTATCTAATTTTTGATTTCTTTTACAGACTCTTTCATTCATATCAATAACTATAATTTATTTATTTAGAGGACCCCTTCTTCTGTCTAAAAACCAAGGGTTGAATCCCGAAAGTAGAAGTTTTAAGATGGGTCTTGGTCCGGTCAACTTTAGGAAACATTATTGTAGACTATTCACGCTGAACAGAACTGAAAACTTTATTTAAAGTTTAACTAGAAAACCATTCGGAAACCTCATAGAGATGCAACGCGGTACGCCCTAATCTTATCGGTCAGTAAATAACACAGGTCCTCAGGCTTACGCACTGCTAGCAAACATATCGCAACATCTTATCAACCGGTAAAACGCGTGTGCGTGACACAAGTTCAATGGTTTATGACACGCGTAAAGCTTGTATGAGCTAATGTGTAATCATTAATTCGGCCTCGGTAATATTATCATAATGGCGGGTCTATTAAGACCCATCCGTTGTGTGTTTAACTCAACTTGCGCACTAAGGTACGGTGAACTGCCTGTCATGTTAAAAGGATGGACCTTTTGTTGGGTAAAAGGTAAATAGCGGTACGGATTTATGACCAGGATTTGGCGTTTTAATATAAAAAGAAGTATCAGTGAGTGTTTATTACGATGCGTACTCGAGTAGGCTTAATACCTATACCAACACAAATTATATGTATTTACAGATCCTGTATTAATTAACTATCATTATAATGAGAGTTACTTATAACTATTAAATGAATTTCGCCAATAAGACCAATATTCCTACATTTGTCTTTTACTCGACAAAGACAAAGGTTTAGACGCATAACGGTTAAAAACAGTCACAACTAAATATAGAGTACAATCTTTTGACATTAAAGTCAATTGTTGGAAGTTAGTTAGGTTTACATTTATGTTTTAACTTCAAATTCAACTTTGATAGTTTGACCTACGTCTGCGACTTGATTAATAATCTTACCCAATCGGAGACAATGACTTAAGTACCTTTTAGTTCAATCTCTTCGTGTTGTAGGTACTCTCGCTGGCTATTGGAATAATTATTACTTTCGTTCCTTATTATATACCCTACGAAGGTAAGGTCGGTAATCATTCCCCAAATTCTGAAACAATACTTGCAAAAGTTAACATTGTTAGTACAAACGATAAAATATTCATTAAACTGTACTTAAGCAAATATTTGGGGATTGTATACATGCATCCAATTATATATCTGCTATGATTATTTTATGTATGGCCATTTGGAATTTGAACATTTAGTTTTACGGAATGTAGGTATTAAGGTTTTGCTGTTCACATTACAAGTATACCTCATTGGAAAATAACTCTGCAATAACAGTTAGAACCATTCCCTCTTTTTGACTTGTACGAATCTACATATATCGCTTGATATTTCAGCTGACCCATATCATTTCATGACATACCGGTCAGATCATTTCAGTTTGTTATTGAGCGCTAAGTGTATTAAATATTTGATTCAAACTATCGGAATATTCCATATACCTACATATATAACTCGTCACAATTTCTCCCTATTTTGTACACCTCAATATACCTAACATAGATGCGATGAAGTTATCGAACCGATAGAGTATCGGTATTGGAGTTTGCATTTCGGTTAGCCGTATATGATGAGTTGATTTCGCTATTCACATCGTAACCGAGTGGTCATGCGTGCGTCCCGTTCATACATTATGAACGTTTCGAGCGGTCGGGAAATGACTCTATATTCGTAATACGGCTCACACTAGCACTAATATTATTATGCGCTCCTCTGATCCGGGTAATACTCAATTTTCACTATACCACACTGGATATTCCTGATTCAATTTTGCTGCAGTACTATGAAGCTGCAAAAAAACCACTTTAAAAGCAAATACATGCAAATCAAGTGAACCTTGAGACAAGACGAAAAATAACGCATTTTTTAAACAGTCAGATGATTTGCTGAAGACTAATTTGGAACGCTTCGTTCCTGTCGTCTGCTACATTAATCATATTATAATATAACAATCTAAGTATTGTTAATTAGCGGAAGAAATTTATGTAGTTGTGATGTTCAAAAGAGTTCTTATAATAAGACCTTTAATCAATTATTATTAGCTGTATTTGTAACCAACGGGTAAAATCATCCAATTCAGGCTTAACTATGCTGTTACATTTACGATTATTTGCATTTTCAAATGGAATTTAGCCATCAAATGTGAATTAGCCAATAATACAGAATTATGTATGCTAATATCTGCTTCCGCCGTGATTAATCCCCGGCCAACCCGAGTTCCAGTGATTCCATTGAAACATCAGAAGGAAATCGATGTAAGTCCCATTCGAGCTACGTATCGGGCGATAATTAATTAATCCTGGCCCCACCTTGCATAAATCTAATTTTTAAACCGTACACAGTTTTACGCGTGATTTAGTGTCTATTTATCACCGATAAGAGAAAAATTGACATCCTCATTAACCCTTTCACTGTTGTATTCTTGAACATCTGTCTCTTAGAATGAGAACGGTGAAGATTCAGATCTGCCACGTGCCGTTTGACAAACTTGAAACGCATTAGACAATATTTAACATTGAAGCTAATAATATTTAATCTTCAGAACGTTCATCGTTTTCTTAACTTACGATTTAAAACGCAGCCCATCGGTGTGATAGGCTGTAGTCTGAACCACTGACCTGTCCCTGTGGCTTTAACAATATCCCTTGGATAGGAAGGGCTGCAACTCATTAACTTCTCAATACTAATAATGTCTGGTATGGCGGGATAACTTATGAAGGCGTCCTGTGAAACATGCAGGCTTCAACGTGAAACGTGAAAATGTGCTAGAATACTGATCACCTAACTAATATTGTATCCCTCCTAACATGTTACTTTGACTAATAGTTTAACGCCGCTTAAGTGTCTGCATAATGAGTCCTTGAATTTGTGTTAAAAATATATATAATATGTCTGATGCATTTAATGTTTTCATTATCTATTAGCATTGAATTGAATATGTATAAATAGATTCTTAAAACTGGCTTTACACGTTTAGTTATTTGAGGTAAATTTAAAAGCAAGCCAACTTCGTCTTATCTATTTGCCATAACCAGAAAATTCATTACGAACCTAAATCCTCATTAAGCTTACAAAGTATCTGAGTAAACTGTAATTTTCTACATATTTACAACGTTAATTACTTTAGGAAACCTAAGTACCGGGATGCCAGGACCTTGGGTAATTTAATAGGCAGGAAAACATTTCAGAAGTTCATACTCCAAATCGTGTGATAATATTCCAGGCAGTTTTTATTAAACACATATTTTTCCTTTTACTGAGAGAAATTAAATTTTGTGTGCGAGATGCCTTCGTAGTTGTTATAGCGATGAAACCACAACCACTTGTTTTACACAAGTTAGTCAAATTTTTCGACCAATGATTTTACTTTTTACTAGTTGTTAGATTCATTTAATGGACTTAAAAAGGTGGAACCGATCAAAAGAGTCTTAGAATATTCAACAAATATTGTATTGTTGAAAGCTGAAATAAAATTCATAACTCTACAAAACGTAGAAACGTTAGTGATAATTTACCATAAGAAGTCACAATTATAAGAGAGAGAGATAGACAGAAACGATACGGAACAAGATTAATTAACGAACCAAATGAATTATTAAAGAACGAGTAAAACATACATGGTATTTGAATAAGTGTAATTACAAAGTCCTAATAAATATAATTACCGGCGTCTCGAATTACGCTCGCGTTGTATCAAACGTTCATTTGGCTGTAAGATGTAATTAAGGCATTTGTATCTACAATTTTATTTCGATTCTTTTATTGTTCCACTGCTGGATTTCACACACGTTAGAAATATACTTTACAACATATTCTAAGGCATGCATGTTGGAAACTGAATTTGAAATCACTAGGCTATCACTCAAATACTAGAATAAAAAATACATACACTTAAAAAAAAAATCGAACTCAATAGATGTTGCAAATGTATGCAGGCCAACTAACAAGTGGCCGCTGCAACCTATGGGTTAACTATTAGAACAAGAAATTAATTTCGCTAGGTAAGTCGCAACTGCATTGCTACCTCTGAGGACTAAATTGCCGCGCCTTAAGTTTTAGTGTGTCGGATTTCCATTAAACCGGCAACGGAATTCATTCATTCTTTAGCCTACTGCCGTCAAGCTAAATTTCCTTTTCTGTGTGTTGTAATTTTCAACGTAATATTGAAATTTATGTACGATGATGAATTTCTCTTTAGACGCGATGAATGTATGGATACTGTGGACAAAACTTTTAATGATGTCACTGAATACAGTTTCCCAGCAAAAACTGGGACACAATATCCAGTTAGTACACTTCGCTTTGGAACTCGAGCATGGCTTCATAGGACGTCAGGGATATCGGATATAAAGTTTAAAGCGAATGATTTTAATAAGGACAGGCTTTAGTTTACGTACGCTACTGGCTGTGTCCTTCAGAAGTATCTCCTTACAAATGAAACGACAGGAGATTTAGGGTTTTCCAAGTTGGCGATATCGCTTTGTCACGATCTCGTAACTTTGACTTTTGATAAGTATTATTTGCACAAGAGTACTCAAAATGGAGAAGGCAACATGGCGCCCGGACTCCCGAGTCGAATGTCCCTTCATTGAATATTGAAACTGTTAGATTGTAGAAACTGAATTGAATGAAAGTATAAAGTTTATGTCTAGGTCTTGAACACAGATATAAGGCTCCCTTTAAACTGAAAGCCAGGGAGCCCTTGGGGATTTGTGGACTTGAGAAGTCTGCAGACAAAGTAAAGGTATAACAAAATTGCGCAGTCGAACGTTTAACGAATCGTGCAGTTGTTGCTATTCTCCACAATACATTTCAACTTTTAAAGTCAAACTGAGCAATGTTTACGCAAATATTATGATTCTGAACTGCAACAAGGAAATATCAGTCATCCCCGTATAATGATTTCTTTTGTGGCTAAAATGCCTAGTATAGGCAACAGAAAGATTGACAAAGGGGACCATTAATAGTGGAAAAAAGGTTTACGTATAAAATTACAATGGTATAACCGGAGACCTTCTGTATCCCGCGGATTAATAACTTGGTTTCAAAAATATCATCGAATACAAACTGTACAAGGAATTGTCATTTATTTAGGCTTCATTTCATGTCATTTATTTAGGCTTCCCGATTCTCCCTCATCAGTGTCACGTTACAAATGGCTGCGGCTCGGGGGTAGAGTTTCAAATTTCTGAACTTGGGATATCGTCTTGTGATAACGTTGCACAAGATTCAATATTGCCAAGTGTTGATATGTGTACATTATAAACCCTGGAATTTGTGTGTCGTTTAGTCAATTTGAAGTTTTATACCTGTTCATAATTGGAAATTTCGTTAAGCGTAATCGCCGACGTCAGATACTGAATGACGAATTTCCTTATATGTTTTGGGGCCTCAGTGATTGTGTATTTATTTGAGTGTGTGTATTGCTAGCATTTACTGCGCTAGGAGCTTCTTATATTTGGTTATGAGACATTATTAATTTATAAATTTATTAATAGTCACTTTGCTTCCGAAATAACATTTCGATCAAAAGGTTGGACAATATATTTTCGGATTCATACCCACATATTTACAGATCGATGCGTCAACTTGATTTTTATGATTTTAAAATTTTGAAGCACATTGAGTACCGAATATATAATTACTACACAGACACGATGTCAAGTGACATTACTTATCCCTTCAAGATACTCGGCGTACCCTAAGCTTGTGCATTTAATATTCAGCGGTCGTCACGAAACTCCAGTGTGAGTATAAACAAGATCTTAGGATGTTTGCCGGATTACCACGCATGAATTTAGATGCCTCAATAAATAATATTGTTATAAAGGGTAAATCATAACGCTACAGCTTTTGTAATAAAGTAAATTCGTGTGATTGTATATAAAAATTTGAAAATTGGCTTTTATATAAGTTGCAAAAGACAACGAGACGGTCCCCGCGATGAGTTCCCATCCCGTGCAGTAAATACTCTCAGTATTCTAGAACGATTTAGTTCGTTTATATACAATAAAGGATCATCGAGGAGTATTGATCGAGTCGAATAAGGTAATCCGGGTGCTGTATACGTATAAAAACATTATCAAGATGCAAAACTAAGATTTTTAATTTGATATAGTTAATGATAGTTGAAAGTATTGTCCGTTATTCAAATTTATCATTGGTTTATCGATAATAACCTCATCATTTCGTTCGTAAATCATTATCATTAATAGTATTCGTGAATATTGTGTCGTATTCGTATTGATGTGTCATTCACGGCATGTAGATATCGACACGAGATAAACTTAATAACTTGCACTATATTATGAAAACTTTGGTCAGTTTACTTAGTCCTCTTAAAAAGCCCCTTATACGTCTAGAAATTAATGAAAATTGTTCAGGTTTGTAGTTTCGACTTTAATAAAAATGTATACAGCAAAGAGCCCTTCTGAGCTAAATCTGATGAAATTATAATGATTTCGTGGCTTCCGAGCATCGTTGAAGGTTATGTGGCTAATTTAAAAGCGGTAATTTGAAATATTTAGCTTTAGGTAAATCAAAAAAGTTGTAACGACATTTTTATTTTTTAAAGTTTCAATGAACAGAATGAATAAAACTAACTAAAAGTTACGAGATGACGTCGAAAGTGATATAATAAAGACATTTTGAATCAATACCTAAGATAGAATAACATTTTTATTGATGTATTATGTATATAAGTGAGAATTACGGTTGTCATCGTATTTTGGAGTGAACTGTATGATGTAACATGATGAAAGAAAGAATAACAGTCTCTTTATCGTACATGGAGCCGCACGGGAATTGTCATGCCTCTGCAGCCATGTAACGTCAAAATGTAATATAACTGGTGTGCGGAAACATTTGTTTATACCCAGTCCGTGACCGGAATATTAGTCGTCGCTTCGGGAATAAAGATTTAGGGAGGCCGTAACTCATCATCAGCCGGCCGGCCATGGTTTATGAGGTCATTAGAGCTCACTAAACACCGCAAAATGGTGGCGATCAAAGTGAAAACATTCAGTATTGAGTTACGTTGCGTTCGAAGGAGTCATTAGGCTGTCCAAATCTTTTATACATTACTTTATACCTCGGAGAAAAGAAGGTGATAATTATGCTGCCGTCCGTTGCTATTTCTTTAATAGACTAAAAATTTTATAAGTACTTGACTGTAGACCGTGGTTTATTATTTCGTATGCCATAAAAACGAGTAAGAAAAACAAACATTTTACTCTGAAATGCTGTCAAAACTCTCTTAATATTCTCGACGAACGAACGTTCGTAACATTAAGCGCATTATTTATTTATCGGAGAGTCTCAAGTTTTTGCAACCAACGCCTGTTTCTTATTCAACAACAAACATATCATCGATAAATAAATATTACGACCGTTCTACGTGTTTCATTCGATGTTGGAAATAGTCGTATTAAAAGGTTACAATTTTTTTCACTTTATGTTATGTAATATGTTGTATTTGTTCGAGAAAATTTCTAATATGAGACAACAATCCTGTTTTAATGAAGATTTTAGCCGTTAATTCATGAATAATGAGATTTTCAAACGACATTATTCTTACGTCAATGATAAAGTTCAGTGAGATGTTGTGAAGAATGATTGTACAAGAAATGACAGAACGAGGCAGAACAGGACGGGAACCCAGTTATTAAAAAGGGCTTAATCTGTACTAAGAAAGTCCTTTCCAATTACTGGTTTTACAGTTTCAATCGTGCAGACTACGTTGGATTTTCTAAATCCTGGTGGACGACGCTCGGTACCCTCGTTAAAATTCGCCCAGCGTAATAATTCAGCATTGTTCAATAACCGGCCGAGCAAAAATGCACCTTTTAGCTCCACGTTGGGCGTCATAATTCATCGAAAACAACTTTATTGCTTTTTTCCTAACTCTTGTTCATTCATTTATAGTTGTTTACAATCAATTTTAAAATTACATAGGTTTTTCAGATAAATAGTTCACCTAACGTTTAACGGTGAAATTATATTTTCTAACTACACAACATTAGAGAACGTAAAGGATTATTGTTGTTCAGAGAGCGAGGCGAAGTTTTTAATTAAATCTCGTTTCATATCGGTTCACCGTACAACGGGCACGAACGGCAGCTGTTATCGGGTTTTTGTTTGAAAAAAAATATTGCCGCTTCAATATTTTGTGAAAGTTTTTCCTAACGCTAATGGCCGAACGTTACGGCTTTCGTGAACCGTTCAAAACGACCTCACTCACCCTGGGATTTCATTATTGTCACAGTATCCTTTTATGTATGTCGCTATGGGTTCAGTCTTCTTTCCTACGATCCGTCATACAAAGTCAATTCAAATAATTAAAATGCCTACACCTTAGTAACTCACACATTATGTAGCTATTATTCGTCGATATTTTTTCCCCCTTAGGTTACGGTACGTCGGAAGAAAAAAAACAGCCATTATATCCTTTCAGCACTGTTTTTAAATAAGACAATGATATCTGCCATATTGCAATATGGCATTCGTCCGAGGATTTCATGGTATTGTACACGCCTAATGTAATAAATAATACTAATACCTCAGATTCTTAACCTCAGGTAGGTACCCATACATTGCAATTAGCATACCTTAGTCTATTGGGTATGCCATGATTCAGAAACTTCATATTCTAGCCCAAAAATATTTTAATACGTATAAATGAACTGTTGTAAATCCTTACTTTATCGAAAATTTGCCGTTGTAAACTAATGCTGTTGTTTCACTTTCGATAGTTAGTTAACTTTTTTTTGTCTTTCATGAATTATTAAACTATTTTTATTTTGTACCACTTATAAAATATTCTACCTCTAATTTTTTCTAATTTTTTTTCAGCTTTTTGATGCTTATATAAGCCGAAAACTCAATAGTCCATGGAAACGAAGCCTTAATGATAAGACTTTTTACAGAATGAGTGCTTGACCTTTTGGTAAATTTAGCCGATGCTTCAGTATACAATCCTGATGAGCATCTTGTGGGGATTTTATAATTCAAAATGTTATATAATAAATCAGAAGTGAGTAAAGTTCATTACGTCGCTAATCGATGATTTATTTTGTAGTCGCGAGGGTTATATTGAGTTGAAGAACATCGTCGGTATGTGTTAATTACTTTATAGACCAACATTACACGAGTTTGAGTATACAAAATATTTACAGTCCATTTTATGTCCAAACTTCTTTCATACATATAAACGCGCGCTTTAGGTATTCCACTGTGCGTAAGATCAGCTGTAGCTTTCGCGTGAACGATTGTTTTAAGGTTGTTTTATTCTATTGTCAGTACATTATTCCCGCACAAAGCGAACTGATTGGAGCACACTTCACTGAATATTCTGCATCTGTTCACAAAATCTATTTACATACAAAATGTAATATCGCTTTGATGACGGGAGCGTGTAAGGAATGCTTAATACGCTAGTGTAAGTTATTATGCAGTCGCTTAAAATACAGAACGCAAAAGTTTCTTCTCCTATAAAATTTAACTGAAGCTATGTTCGTAATTCAGCTCATAATTCTCACGCTGAGAGGGTTACGAAGAGTTCTATAACAAATGACATCTCGTGCGGAATGCAATATGCTACGCGCCCGTAGATCGTATATCTCGTCTGACCTTTAGCTAAGTTCGCTTCTCACTTTGTCACTACTTAGGCGTTAAAAGTTTAGAATAGCTCCGAAATAATGTCAATCAGTTATTACGTCACACTTGTTTTTAGCACTAGTATTTCTGTAATAGATATCATTTTTCTAATACAAATACCTGGAGAGCTCATTTTTAGGAGCTCCATCGCGTGTATGTGTAGGCGTAGCTTTCAGTTCATAAAAAATACTAAAATATCGGTTTATATTGTCTATGTATTTTAGTTATCATTGGACGTTGCTGTATGAAACATGTCTATATGAAATTTACCATTATACTGAGACACGATTTGTATGGTTCCTCTTGCAAGTACGAATACTATTAACCCAGAGAACTATCTGTGTTTGTGCACTGCATAAGATATTGCTGTGACCTTACATATCATGTAAGTGTATGTATTGACTCTTATTGCGAGATCTGGCGTCGTGTTGGAAGCACGTCGCAGCAGGATGCATAATGACGCACCCTGATTGGCAACAAGGCGTGCACCGAGAATGCAAATACAACAAGTTGTGTAAACTTCATGGAAACTACCAACAATCTATAATTTTGTATGCGATTGTTACATGTTGATATATTAAATAATTTAAGGATGGTAGGTTTGTCTATATAATGCTGAGTACAGCGAGAAAGACACGCATAGTACAAGCATTATGTACTACTGTTCCCCTGTGCGTAATATTATTCATTTTAATACCTAAAGTTAATTTGCGTAAGTTTTAATTTACATCATGCATGTTAGTTTTAATATCTAAAATTTTATATCGTTATGGTAAAACCTGGACTCATTATTGAACCTACAGCCATATTATCAATATTACTATTATTAAAAAAACTTGCCAATGTTAGGGTTAAAATTTCCAGAAAAATGTTAAGAGCTCGTACAAATTGAATTAGGTCCGCATACGGTTGATACGATCGTCGCTTAACTAACGTATTGGGCACACATTTGATATATGGCCTTAGAGGTATATTTACTTTATCGTTACGTGTAGGAAAATAATTTCCACTTCATTAGACATTCTCAATGTCGTATAAACAGGTATCTGCGATACAATATAACTTGTGCTTATTTGTTTTTAGGCTCGTTTCAAATTTCAAGTTTTCTATCGGTTTTTTTATAATATGATGTATACGCTGACACAGGTAATGTCAGAGTTAAGTTTATAAGATAGATAACGGTGCTCTTTCTCTTCCTCAGCCACCGATGGATCGGTTAAAGGTTTGGCCAAATTAAATTAGACCCGCTACAGACAGGGGTAGAGCCGCGTAACAAATGTATCGGACGCTAACGGGCATCGGCTTTCTGAACCGATAGAATTATTTATTCGAGTACATTAAGTAACCCCGCTTTGGCATAGACAGTACCTATGTCGAGTAATTTATCTAGCAATTATTATAATGTAATCGAACGAGGTAACCGATATTGGTACCACAATGAATCATTGTCGACGAAGCTGCTAACTAGATTTCTGCTAATTAAATTATTTCAAAACCGTGGACATATGCTCACAGCATCTTGAGAATGCTAAGATGGAAACAATGCAAATGTCGCGTGTGTCACTCGCGCTGTCTCCGTCACTCAAGTTATTTTCAGGAACCTAGCTAAGCGCCGCGACTCTTGGTCCTGCACAATTCTAATTATCTTTCCGTCGTATTTTATCATTGTTATTACGTAAATCTATTACGTAAGATTACAAGCGGGGTGGACAGAGAACAAGAGCATCCAAATATAGCTATCCTGACAGACCTGACGTGCTTCGTCTAAATTTATCACTCTCTTCATACATACACACCGATTTGAAAGACTTATGACCCCCTCCATCAGCTATTATCTGACCTTTTTGGTAAGATAGAAAATTTGTCTCCTTCGTCGTCTTACTTTAAATGACGTAATATCAAAGGTGTTATGCTTGGCATGTTGATCGATTTCACTAAGATATTTATCTTGTGTAATATATTTGCGTTTGCAAAAACGCTTTATGTTTGTAATAAACAAATGTCTAATTTTCAGCTGTGCAACATATGCCCTATCTTTTATAGGTCAAATAGTGAATTATTGAAAATCGGGTATTTCAAATTCAATAGGAAATTAAACAATGGGTAGCCGAACAAGAATAACAAACATTTTTTTTAGACAGACATTGTCAGAACAGGTGCAAAAATGATAAGAGAAATGTAGGTCATGTTACTATACAATCTATCGTCAATTTTATATCGAGCTACCCACACGTTACGTGTTGCAGTTGAACCTCCACCGCCACCTTTGCCATCTCGCTCCGACAGTTATAACCAGACACATGAAAGTAATCATAAACTTGGCAATTAAGTAAACCTACTCTCTGGAGACCTCTTGAACATGATAGACCCATTACAGAGTTTTAGCATATACCGGTGTGTTTAGGGAAGTTGGAAACGTTAGTGTCGTTTATAAGCTTTTACAGTCCAATGACCTAAACTTTCCTGGGCAGCTAATGCTACACAAACTAATTAGTCCCCAGATTGGAAAACGTGGCTAGCTCAAGCTTTGTGTTATAAAGCTGAACAAAGAACTGGTACTCGAAATAAAAACATTCTGTTTGACGAGGGTAGTCGATTTTTTTTACCTAAATACAATACATTTGAAAGTGCAGTTTTTATAGTTATGCAAAAATACATAAAGATTAATTAAATAAATAAAAGTATGGTAAAAGGAGTGCTATCACAGCCGATATCTTTCTGAAAACATTTGTTTAAAAAGAGACCGATAATCTAGAGTTATAATAATTAATGACTGAGCTTGATGGAGATAATAATTTGCATCAGAAAGTTAGCAAAAATGAAGTAACTTGAAACTCAAAATTAGAAATAAACGTTTTTTTTATATCTACTACTACTACTACTAGGTACAGATTAACGCGATTATGTGAAATTTAGTGATTACAGTGTACACAATGAATGTTATTGAAATTATATATTAGGGACTACTGTACACAATGAAAGTAATTGAAATTATTACAACAGGGACCTTGTGCGTTTTAATCGCCGCAAAAAAGACATCAGTCTATTTTCGTTACACATATATTGGCAAGGGATTATATTTACATATATTTACAGTATTTAAGAGGTTTTCCAGAAATAGGCCGAAAACTTTACCCGCCGCGGCCACGCGGAGGTGTCAGTGGCGAGGTTGATTAATGTCGCGCTGCGGCGGGACTGTAATTAGTGTGTGCGTCGCTAGCTCGGGGAGCTGGAGCCAGGGGAGCGGCGGGGAATTAGCACGAGATAATAAACGGGCAGGATATTTGAGAAAATAAAACACTTGGACCTGAGAGGGAGGTAATAAATTAACTGTTAAATTAAATTTAACGTAATAGGGTTGTGAGAATATTGTTTCTTCGCAAAATATGCTTCAGAGAATATTTACGGGTAAGCGAAGTGTCTCCCGACTGTAGCAGCGAGATGCGTCAACATCTTTGTTAATAAATGTTCCACCTAGTTTTTTGTTATTAGTATTCGTCTCACCTAATGCGATAAGGTGAAATGGCCAGATATTTAAGATGCCAAAATGTTGTGTGATGGAATTGAAAATACATGTAGGTACTACGAGTGCCAAAGTTATACAAACTTACTCATTACATGAATATGATAAATCATTAGCTATGTCCACTTGCCGTTTTCAATTACTCACTATTTTTGTAATGGAACTTAAAAGACTATTTAAATCAGTGCAATATGTAATATTGAATTGTTTATATAAATTACTTGATATTGAGTCAAAATTCGTTACTTTCGTAGCCCAATATCATCTGTATAATTTATGCTCTTTCATAATTTTGTAGTTTTAACTTGTTCGCGACACTTTGTTCGCACAAAGTTCTCAACGCACCGGCACGTCGTCGTGCCGCGAACGATTGGACCTCTTGTGCTCTCTTCGTAAACAGGTACAGCTAAAGTTTCAGGGGTGAAGTGCTTTTTATAAGCGCTCACTAACCCTGTTTGTTTTTAATGAAGGAAAACTTTATGGTTGTTGTGTTTCACGAATCCCTACCGGTCCACTCGTAATGCGCCACCCCACTCGTTATTAAGTTCATGGTCGTAGAGAGGCCCGATACACGATAGTTTAAGGAGGGGTGATTTTAAGGTTAATCGCGATAATGTACCTAATGCAAAAACATGAATTTCATGTTAACTTTGATTCTTCCTTTCATTAATGTTGACGAGAAACATTACTTAGTGTTTTCACAAAATTCATTCCGATTCAGCTTGAACATTTCCCAATGCTAAATAAGAGTAAACTTCAATGTTGGAAAGCGGCGAAGTTATTCCAACGATGAACTCTCCAAGTTAGAATAAATATCGTCTATTTACTGGAGCATTCCTCAAATATGATTATGTCTTTGAGACGAGAGGTGCCTCGAATATCTAGCCGGCCCGTTGTGTCTGCGTTCCTAACCTCATCAAAATATTTTACATTTCACAGGAATTTGCGAGAACGGTACATTTAACGAGCCAGTGCTGCGACGGAGAAGTTAAAATCTTTAAGAAATGTGATTGTAACTTCTTTAGTTTAATACGCAGTTCAAGTTTAACGTCAGTTTATCTATGAACTGAACTGCAAAAAGCGTTAACTGTAAATGCCATACAAATAAAGCTTGCAGCACTAGATGGGGCGAATCCCTCTAGAACATGTGGGAGTTCTGAATATTGGTTACTGCATATGACCGATCACTTATACTGGAAGAGTCAATGAACGCCGCTATTAACGTTCTTGAAAATTTTACTAACAGACGATTTACTGCAATGATGAAAAAAAAAATGTCATTCTCTATTGGGAAATATGTACATGCAGTAATACCAATTTCCAGCACATGGACGAACAAATTGAAAGATTTCGTTCGAAAGAGTAGAGATACATATGCTCAAGCAGAACGGACTTTCGGCTCAAGGGCACCCTGTGGTTATTAAATTTGTATTTTTATTGGATCTACTTCTAATGCATGATGTTTCAATGTTAGTTCAATTTAGCGGGTGTTAAAAGCGTTCATATACAAATATACAATATCTATCTCATATAACTACTCTCAGCCTGTATTCGTATTCTATTCTATTACAGCAGAAAACAAAGCATTTTTCAGAATAGAATTATTACTAATTTTCCCGAAGACTTATAGCGCTACGTCTTCGGGCCTTGGCTCATTTGATATTGGATATGGCCGGGGTGTTCCTATAACGAGGTCGATAATCGTCTTGTCGAAAATTCGCCGCTTCATCGAGCTGCACGCTGCGATATCAGTATATAGTTTAATTTGCCCACGTTATGGTCATATTTAGTATACTTTCCGCACTGAGATCATTTATTTTATTATATTTTAGCAAAACGTATGCAGTTATTAAGACTAGAAGGTAGGTATCAAACTGAAATCCATTTGCATAATTTGTCGAATATGTTGAATCTTTTTGATAAAATAACACTAACTGAAAGAGATTCTTGGTGTTACTGAAAAATCTCTCATGACTTGAGCAATTTATATGCAAATCGCTGACCCGGCCCGGGATTGGAACCTTGGCACTATATTTTATAACTTTTGATCCTTAAAAGGATGGGAAATAAAATCTTTGTGGCTTGCTTTTATTTATGTAAAGGAAATAATGGAACCGACAGTTGAGAATGAAAAAAAATGATGTTTAGACGACGGAGTGTTTCGTGCGAGAGTTTGATTTTGTTTGTAATAATAAGAAATTATTTAGTTCTCGCTAATACTATCTAATAGAAATAAAATAAAGCCAATATATTAGAACATTTTTATCTGGTGCTTTATTGTTCGATTATAAGTACTTGTGCTGAAGTAACTTTGAAGCGGCCTCACTTCGCTAACGATATAGGATGTTAGACAATGCTGGGAGCAGTTAGCAGGTTGGTTTGGTCACAAGTGGGTATTTCACAAGTAAAACACAATTGTTTTGAGAATTGCCACATGAAATTATTCCGTCCATCTTTTATTTTGACGATTATATCAGCGCTCATAATAAAAACTGTCACCAAACATAACATACAAAGTCGAAACTCTTCATACTGTAGTTGATCCATTCGACCTAAGTTACGTATTCAGAACTAAGTCGACTGTTATGTTAAAATATGTCTGTTCTGTTATGTTGAAAGATTCTATCAACTTACAGTTAAACCAGTCAAAATATACCTACTTTTTATACTCCTTGTATGTCACAATTAGCAAAATTTTAAATTTCTTCTCTTATTTCCCGTATAAATAAATCCAAGCCCAGTAAGTCACTTAGCGGCTGTCCGTTATCAAGTCTGATTATTTAATTAGGAGTGACATTCCCTTTTTCCTTGTCACTTGTCGTTACCTTTTTAAAGAGATTTTTCTCTTTTCTTTATTATTTCTTAAATCAACTGCTCGTCGCCCGTCCTCGAGAGATGAAAGGGAATAATTATTATAATTGTTAGTGTGATTTTTTATCTATTTTAACGTACAGCATGAGGACCGGAATCATCCCAGTATATTATTTTATTATTAATAATAAATTATTCGCGGTCTGCAGGTTAACAGGTGGGCGAACCGCCGTCGTTCGCGTCCTCACCTACCATTGAAGTTCGTTCATTAAATTGTTTCACAGCCGCGAACACCTCTCACAATGTTGCTCATTTGCATCTACCTTTATGCTATCGCCGATAATTACACTGTCGCGAGCGTATTGGATTTGATTAGAATATTAACTGCCTTATTTGAATCTTACGAAGACGTTAAATTTCGTTTCTTAACTAAAAATCTTTCAGTCGTCGTTAAAGACGCTCTTTAATGGTCTCCTTTAACAATCTTTGATGCCATAAAAGTGTTACGTTCCAAAGATAGTATAAGTGCTTCGGGACTTATAGATAGATGTTTTAACATATAAAATTAATCTACTTTATAAATGTATAAAGTCTTCCATTAGAAGGTGAAATTTAAAGCATCGAGTGTCAAATATCTCTGTCCTTACAAACCTGAATAAATTGTATATTATTATAATTATTTTTGGCCTTTTGTTCCCACAACAAGTAAGGGTACCGACGATCCCCGAAGGGGTTCGCTTACCGGGATAAAATACGTCCGATTCTGGAAGAAAATTCTTAATCAGTACCCTTACGGGAAATCGCGTGACAATACCTTTCAACTCATATATATAAGTGCTTATGTATTATATTTCAAATGAGACAATGTTTTATTGGAACACTCTGTTTAACAGTTTTAACTTACTGATTGATCGCACCTTTTGTGGAAAGAGACTAAATAAGCTGCATTGGGCACGGTAGTACTGATAATATTATTTCTTACATTAATTGGATGAGCATTGGCGAGTCACAGAACGTCGAGCGGAACAGAGTATTTCCCCAAGTTCCCCCATTCTCACCACTCGCAAAAAAATATTCCGCTGCTAAATAATATCAAAATCCTCATCTCATCTTCGGTTGATTCGCAGAGTATGCCACTGGATAGCCATCGTAACACAATGAAGGATAAATAAATATCAAGCAAAACGGAACACGAGAGATATTATATATCGTTTCATACTGAAATATTCTGCAGCTCGAGAGCTATAAGGTGGATACGAAGACGTCGGATCCAGCACCCGTCCGTACACGGTACTTTGTTTTAAAAGAATGGGAACACTTTATTTTAGCCCGCGGCCCGCGTGCTCGCGTTTCCATGTAAAGGAAATGTGGTTTATACAATTGTACGCTTTTAATATTTACCTCGGTTATTTTAGTTTTATATATATTTTGTAACGTTTGAACAATGCGAGTGCTTTTTATATATTGAATGCGTACGAATAATCTGTATAAAGTTTGCATTAATAGCAATAAAAATAATAATTGAGGCCAAACCACTCGCAAATTACTTACTTTTTTTTTTATTGAATGATGAAGCTTACACGCGTCTTACAATGGACCATGCATACCTACCTAAAAAGGCTTTTGCATCTGTGCTTCAAGAGT
>DWDX01001135.1:0-20322 GCA_018245675.1 Agara michaeli | reverse complement strand
CCGGGGTCGCTAACTGGACGGTTAGAGCTCCCACTCTGACCGCCTACAACCCCGGAAGCCTCCTTTTAGTCGCCTCTAGAGCGTAGTATACCTACAATAACACTAGTCCCCCACAAGTTCAACGAACACATTATTTTTTATAAGGTAAAACAAGAACATCCTATTTCTCGTATAGTAAAATATTCATCGCCAAATCCATTTCCGATGCGATTAGATTTATGTTTATCAGCTATATAAACATTAATTATTCTATCGATATACATGTAAAGAATTGATTTTAGTCATTCAAATAGTTATTGCGTTCATTGAACTCATGTTTTTTTTACTACGAAAGTAGCAATCTAGTAGGCGGCATTAAGTAGCTGCCGCCGCTATGGACTGGACATCTGGAAACAACCACTAATAGGACTGTAAGAATAGGACTAATAATCTCAGTTTGTCAAACTGTAGGCGGTAAAAGAAATAAATAAAATAAACGTAGCTACTAAGGATAGATAGTCGCCTTTATATATAAAAACCAACATTACCCTTCATTTAAGCCTGAGTGTTTTAAATTTTGAATAACCATGGAAATATTTGTGAGGTTCAAAACGAATAATGTGGGGCGCATGTAATGCCAAAAAGTTAGAAGTGTGTAGAGTTCGTATCAATTAGATAAATCCCATCTTTATCTTTCGCAAATGACACGATTTTCGTTTTGAATCTTAAAAGTATGTATTTCCACAGCTAGTTAAAATTGAAAAATACGAATTTAAAGGACAATATGTAAAATGTTGGCAATCGGCATGAGAAATCATTTTCTACTTTTTAGTCGGTTATAAGACTTGGTACTTAGATTCTTTTTTTTAATCCTTGTACAATAACAAAAAGTAGTCACCTTCCAAAATTAGTAACACAAATTTTTAAGCAAGCTTTTTCGTTTTATTTTCAAGCCCTTCATAATTAAACCTCTTTTAGCTCACTTCTTTTTTACTCATTCTTCATCTCCATTGAACTTTCTAAGTATATTATAAACATTAAATGTCATTGTTGATACAAATTGTGTTAATAAATAAACCCGGTGTTATAAAATGTATTATCAAAAGGGTAGCGATGTAGCGGCGGTGTGCGCTGCTGCTAGTAAACCACAGCTACCGGTAATCTTACATCGTCTATCGAATTACTTATCCGCGTTTCTTGGATTCATTGTCTGTTTATCTACTAAAATATTTATTTGAATTTTGTATACAAATATGCGTACACTTTATTGTGTATATGACATTAGAAATATTTTTGTATTATCTGAACCAGCAGTACAGCTCTACGCTTCTTAATACCTACTATTCTATTACCATGTTTTTAAATCAAAATTACACGCTATGGAACAATTACGAATATTTTAAACGCTAATTAACAATACAAATTGCATATCTAAATATTAGTCTTCGAGATTGATACGATTCCTTTAACTAGTACGGCTAAGTTAAGACAAACACTTATATGACGTGTTGAGCAATTAATTTCGATTTGGTATTGGTATGTCAATAGCGGGTATTGGTATGTCATCAATCGAGCCGCGCCCGAATCAGCCACAATATAAAGCGCCTATTTGATATGCAAGGGATTGATGCATTTTCACTATCGTTTAATGTCTGTGTTTGTTTCGCTTTCTATATAATATTACACAAATGTTTTTGTTAGGGCCATTCATTTCAACTTTTTAAGTTGTCGAAAGGAAAAGTATATCCTTTTAAAAATAAAACATTTTAAGTAAAAATATAAATAAATATATTTGTAAGTAAACGGTCAGATTGTAAACAGTATAAATACAACTTTTATAATGTACCTGAAACTTATGATTTATTGTTAAACTATTTTATGCCAGTAAATTATGAACAGAACAAGCAGGAAATCGGTTATCAACGATGTTCTGTAGAAACCGTTTAACGGCGTAACACTTATAAAGGTTTTAGCCTGTATCATTATTCCTACTTTATTGAGCGGTTTAGAATGCCCCGATTGCCTGATCTTGTCACAGTAACAAATTTACTAGTGCTCTCGATATTGCCCCACTTGAAATATTATCATAAATACACAGGCGCCAGAACTTTGAATTCTCGGCATACATGCATACTGAAACAAGGCCTATCAACACAATAGTCGCACGACGCAACTTAAATGGCATAGTACTCACTGATTGTTGGGATAGCGACCGTCACTCTACAACAATTTCATTGTCACAATAATTTCATGACGATAACGTATGCCTCGTAACAGTCATCAAAGACCGTTGTTCCAATGATATACTGAATATATCTTGACGGTATTGTTATTTAAATGTTATAATTACAGCATGTTATTTAATTAGTTTTGCGAATATTCTTCTTACTTTATATCAAGACAATTTTGAATGAGAAAAATAAAACTTGGTCGTATAACCAGTAAACACATTTACGGAAAAAAAATCAACTTTTTGCGTAAGTAACTATCACGTAAAGTATCGTCAAACTTCGCAAAAGTAAATTTAAACATTTTGCACAAGTGTGCATATTCTGTTCTATTGCGTAATAAAACATATTTTTATTACAAAAACGTAGCTAATATAATAACCTACCGGGTGTATTAATAATATGTAAAGTTAAAGATCGTTTAAGATAAAATGCAACAGATATTATCGCAATCGCTTGTTTGTACAGTGAGGCTGTAACACAACGTGCAACACGCCCACCCGCAACCTTGTCTAATCAGAAGTAGAGCACCAGTGTAGAGTAGTTACGACGGTTCGTGCATGTCGCCCAGCCCAATGGTGTTACCTTGATTATGACTACGTAACTACATAGAAATAGATAACAAGTGTCCACAATTAATTAACATATACTTTTAAATGTTATCCAGATAAATTTAAATGGTTCTGATGGTAGTGGCCAAATAGTAAGTTATATTGTATAGTACAATAGATGGCGTTAAAACCAGAAAAACACCGAGTGTCATGTGGAAATTAAACTGCTATTTCCACATGACACTCGGTAATATTTTTAACTGCTATCAGACTAATAACTGTCTTTTGAATTATAAACGATATGCAAAATTCAAGCAGATTATGAAAAGAATCTCATCAAGACTTGTATCTAAACAATAACTAATAATATAAAGTTATTGAATTACGTTGACAGGACAAAGTACCTAGGTATTATATTATGTTGGGTTCTGACATATATTTGCTCTTCATTTTTTGTTAAATTAAAATATTTGAAATCGCTCTAAGAAAAAAAAACATACAAACGAATTGAGAACCTCCTCCGTTTTTTGAAGTCGGTTAAAAAACATACTTATATCCTATCTTCACGAATAATACATACTTATATTGCTTACAAACATTAACATAATATGCACTGATAGACGTACAAGTAGGTATATTCTTGTAGCAATTATAGTCAAGAATCGTGACAAAAATTAGTTTACTGATTTTGTAAGAACTGTAACTTCATAATAATGCATTGTGATTAAAATAACAATTCCTCTATTACTCAGAAATTATTTTAACTCTGCATACTCCAATTGCTCTAATAAGTCACCATTAAGTTGTCACGTCATTATGTGGTACCATGGTCGTGACCTCGTTTTGCGTGGCAAACAGTAATGACATATATGACAAATAATAGCGCTTTATAATCACAAGATTACAGTAAACTCATTATGTTCCCATGTTACAATGGTTGGTATATGTTTACAAGCAGATAGTCTAGTACCTTTTGTGTTCTTAAATTCATTTTTTTTATAAAATATGTCTAGCATTATATGCAGACGGCCACCTGAGGGTAAGTGGCCACTGCCGTTAAAGGACATTTACAACGCCAAAAAACTCATCAACGTGTTCCCGGCTTTAAAAGACATCACATTTTGCGGATTTATTTGAGAGCTTATAATCATAACTCCAAGAATGCCTGAAAAGGATGCTGATTCCGCATGTTACACGGGTGGGCTAAAAACCAACGTACAACCGACCACCACGAGTCCAGTCGATGTGGATATATTCTCATACAATAGCTCTACATATTAAAACGACATCATTGAGTAAAGGTTCCTTTTACAGATATTACACCTAAAAATATAACATAAATACACCGGAATGTAGGAGACTGATAATATTGATTCGTTTGTCTTGAGCGTTTAATTATAAATTATTTCAATTGCACTTTTACGATTGTAATTATCTAAGCAATTTGTTCATTTTATTTTCAGAGCCGGGATTGGTCACCTTTTAATTTACAATGTTTAAACAACACCTGTTATTTTTGGTGAGTACCCGCAACATTTTATTTTTTAATTATCACAATTATTCGATGAAATAATAATGCCATGTCTAATAAGCTTATAATTGGGTTAAAAGAAGTGCATTTATTATCTAGCAAAGGAAACTATGTAACAAGAAAATAACAGAAATATATACACATGTAACTTTAGTTATGTTTTACAAATCTCAGGTTTTTGTTTCTCAAACCAAAATTTGCAATAGCCACCGTTTATTTAACCGTTTTGAAATCGTCTAAAGCATTACCATACTGCACATTAAATACAATCGAAAGAAACGATTAGGTACATGATTTAATATTTAATACAAAGTTGGAATTGTAATGGTTGAGTACTTCTACATCAACATTAAAAATAAACAATTTCAATTAAATTCCAATCACTGCACAATTTAACGGTCAACAGTTAAGATTTTATTACATTTACGCACTGACTTCCTCGTTCCCTACCAGCATTTGTTTTACATGGGTGATATAATACCGGAGACATGAATTTCACTTTTATATGTATAGTCATTACTCAATATATTTTATTGTTTGGCGTACATGCGGTGAGACATTTGTTACACATTAAGTTAATTATTACTTACGTCATGAATTGAAAAAATATTAACCATAACAAACTATACTACCTAGACCAATTTATAAACGAGAAATTCATAAAAAAATCTTTTAAGTAATTATTATTTCGAATCTTGCGCATATTGTATAAATAATACAGTTGGAAGTAACACTAAGTAATATTTTCAGAAATACAACAAAAATATTGAATGCATCATTGGGAAGGTATGATAATTCAATTCAGCATAATAACTACAATGTAAACAGCATTATGTGAATTAACAAAAAGCGTGTGGTAAATCTTCGCAGTTATGACTTATTGTTTAGAGTATAGATATCCATAAAATTACCCATTTTCCGGGTTCGAGATCTTCAAATAGTACTTTGAAAGACGCACAAAAATTATACTAAAACATTATTATAGCGAAGCGAATGCTAAGCAAATTGATTACGTATAAAAACCATCATCGTAAAGTCACGAAGCTTGAAGTCACAAGTTTTGATCGTCAGAACTTTAACGTTAATACATAATTGTAAATAAATCTATTCATAAAATTGAATAACACCGTTATGAAAATGAATCTTTCAAGATACCAGACCTATATGAATATAATTATTCGTTGTAATTATTTCAGAACCAGTTTCATGTATGCAAAACAGTTGCATCAACCATAACTAGACCCTTGAATTGGAATATCCCATTATATGAACCTTATATTCCAAGAGTAAATACTATTTTTTACAATTGTAAAATGCTTGAATGTGAACCTTACAAATTGGTTTCTTTAATCCAGTTGACACAGCCTACAACGACTTTGAGACACTGCTATCTTGAGACAATAAACAAATACGTATGCGAACCTGTAAAATATAACTTTTATAAAAATATTGACAAATTGTTGTTCTTAGCAAATAATATACCTAGAAACAAATTTTATTTGGCTGATTGTTTGCTGTACTCAGATGGTGAACGAGTTTGTCATAAAAAGGAAAATATTAATTATTCACACGCCAAATTAGTAGATATTGGTACCATAACGAGGCCGAAAGAGAACAACATTTTGTCGCAGGACGAACTTATTTGCGAAGAGATTGGCAAAATAGTGAATTGCGATACCAATCAGTACGTCCCTTATCCCACTGGTCTGAAACGAAAGGAACCGATGAACTATTCTAAGACAATAATACTTAAAACTGGATCAAATGTAATAAAATTAAGCCCCTTATGCAGAAACAGTTGGTGTGGATATGGTGGGAAACTATTATCTACACGAAGATTTGTGACAGGGGAATATTATGAACCCCCAGGAAACAGTGTATACCGTTGTTACTACGCTAAAAAACAACAAATATGTAAGAAGTTGTATGGTCGGTTCAACTAACTGGATAACATAAAATCGAAATGATGAAGACATTACAATTTTTGAATATCAGTGATATAATTAATGACTTCAACATGAATCTTACTTGTTGGACTACGAGAGTGAGGCGTAATATATTTTTTTTAAATTAGAGTTCATAAATTACTTAAAAATATACATTAATTTTAAGTATTTTTCTGCTCACCGAACTTCATATACATTTTTATTGATCCACTGCTGGACTCGTGACGCTTCTCATAATGATAAGGTTTAAGGTCTTAGTCTATAGCGCTGGTCAAGTGCGGATTATCAGACTACACACACATTAGAAAATATTATGTATTTTACAACATTTCTAAGGTGTTTATGTTTCTTCACTATAGCTTCCTTTGACGATGTAGACAGACATATTTAAATTTTCAATTATAAAATCGCAAGTAACATTTTAAAGTTAGAGGTGGGTGCCAGGTATTGAATCAAGATCCTTGGATTCTCGTTGTGCTAGGATATTCCTGCTTTATATAAATACGCCTTCGTACCTGGAACAATTAGATTTTTAAAATGAACAATTTAAAAAAACGAATGGCTAGACTATCTGTACAACTAAAACCTAAATTAGTAAGTTAAAAAAGAGTGTTCTCTTTAATTATATACTCGTATATATGTTTCTACTCGTCTATAACTGATACATATTTTCAATCGTTTGTTATTCGTTTGCACCTAAAAATATCTCGACCTATATATGGTACGTGCGTTGTCGTACTGTACTGTACATACTTACATTAAGGTAGGAAATATGTAGAATTATTCAAGGTATTGGTCTTAACGTATTTATTATTTATGATCAAATTGTATACTGTGCTTATAGAGACGCGTTTGCCCACATTCACTTGAACGAAGTCGGTAATGCCAATTAATCTTCATTGTCCTGTATTTGGAAACCGGCACACAACATTTGTTTTCAAACAATAGTGCGATGTATAAAGTTGCCATCGGTCTGAAGTTCCACGGGTTTGTCCTAAATAAAAAATAAGAGTAAATTATAGAAAGTCCAGACCTTTTTCTATATAATGTGAGCTTGGCGGCTCTTTTATAAAACAACTTTTACATTTGCAAATTTGTGTAACTCATACTGTAACATCTTTAATGACGGCATTAAGCAACTACATTATTTTTTTTAAAAGAAGTTGTGTAAGAAATATTATGTATTATTTAATATAAGTGACACTCTTATTAACTTAGGGCGAAGGTATATTGATTATGTGGTTTATATTTCATAACGAATTACCTCAATTTCAACTACCTACAAATCCGCTAATTAATAACGTTGCAACTTTACATGAAATTGAAATCTTAAACATATTTATCATTAAAAACATAATCAATGTTTACAGATATCTATATTGATAAAACAATTATTGTAATCGTTCTACTAGATCCAATGTAAATGACATTTTTCTTATAAGGAAAAAGGAAATCTATTTCGTAATTTTATAAAAGTAATTGTCACGCATGCAAGCAATTTTATTTTAAGTTATCACAGATAAATTAAGAATCCTGAAAAATAAATTAAAATGTTTCGTGCTTTTTAATTTCTTGGTGTGTAGGTATCTATGCTACTTACCTCACAGCGTGTGCAATCTATCAATTACGAAATAGGGACAATTATCTCACCTCTAATGACATAAGCCTATTTCATATTAAGTAACTGCTTAATGAGAGTTATATCTTACGGATATTTGGACACGGTACGGATATAGTGAACGGCTATTTTTATTTATAAAAGACCTTTTAACACAAATAATCGTTACACTTTATAGACATCAAATCTATCCAGCTTAATATCTATTAATACAAAGTTAATAACATTGTTAAAGTGATTTATTTAGTGTTTAAAATTCATTGTGAATGTTTATGTGCATTCATACATATTTAGGTGTAGTATGTGCAAGTCTCGAAGTACCTACCAATGTTCGAGTTACACTTTACTGTCGTTACAATCGGTCGGCGAGTGAAAGTGGACAAAGTACCGACGACCACAGTTACCCACATACAGGCCAGGCGATAAACTTAATTACGCAATGATTATATCAATTTCGAACGTCCAGGTAATTTACTTTAACGCAATAACTTGATCTGAGACACTTATTACATTCTTGCACTACTCTCATAGTAATCCAGTTTAATGCCTTTGAATTCGTTCAGTTCAATGTTGGTTGAACTAAATTTAAAGGCTCTTTGTGAGATCGACATGAAAAAAGCTTGTAAATAGAAATGGATTGAACAGGATATTTAATAGTGTAATAGACATTCAAAAGTGGTATCGTTACACAGCAGATTAAAAGGAGATTGTAAAGTTAAGCAAAAACTAATTGCAGTCAGCCCTTGCGCGGGTAGCCACTATTGGCAAATGTTGACAAGCGGTTTCGCATTTCAGAGGTCACATTAAGTGGTTGACCCGAGTATTAATCGTTCGATAAATGTTATAAGCCTTCACAAATTTAAAAAATTCACGAATGGCGGGTTTTCGCTAAGCTGCTCGGTAAGTCCATTTGCCGTGAGAATATTTTGTATCCAGCAGTACTTAATTATTCCTTATATGTATATTATTTACGCCACGACTGTGATACGGGTAATCAAAAGCGAAATCCCGCGAGGTTAGGTATATTACACAATTAATTTTATTTAACAAGTCTAAATTTGTAACAACATACCCTGAAGCCTATTTAATATCTCTATGAAGCGTTTAAATATAAGACTGTAACCCGTTCTGTTTGTGACAGTGACGACAATGAATATTTAATAAAATAATTTCGGAACGCTGTATACATAAATATTTATATATGGCATAATTAGCTAGTGCATATATATGGCTTTGTCCCCGCGATAGTAAGAAAATATTTCTTACACGTAACATTAGCAATTACGCAAGCCCCTAATATTTATTTTAACCTGAAACTTAAGCGCTTAATAGTTTTTATGGCGCTTGCTTGAATATTTTCGGATTAAAAAACTTTCAACCTTTGTGCCTCTTTTGAAGATTTTTTAAATAATCTTTCAGAAAATATTCTAATAGTACCCTGTCATTTATATCAAATAATTAATCAAAAACTGGATGTTAAATAATACAAGTCATAGCCCTATCGGAATGTGTCGACTTTTGTTACTGTCCCCTAAGGAATCTTGCAATATTTGCGAAACAGTGTATTTAAATATTGAACACAGATAGCCTAAATGCAGCCTCTTCGTACATAGCATGATCGTTTTAACAATACGCGACAAGAACCTTGCACCGTTTGCTCGCGTGCATTCGGAAGTCCAATTGGGAGCCGGTACTCATAATACAATGCGCATTCTTGTCTCTATTACCACTGGGAACATGTATTATACATTGATATTGCAGTCAGATACTAACTGAGCAACTCCGTAAAGCATACCAACTAACCTAGACTAATTGTAACGGCAATATAACGTTACTAACTTACACACTCATGATTGCTGCTAATACGTAATTAATTGCGAACAAAAATTTAAGGACTTGAAAATTGGAATCTTTACAGTAACTGTATTTTGCAACAATCCATTCTTTTTTAACATAAGGAGATCTCTGGAGATTGGATTGTGTGGCTGTGCCCCACTTGTTTTAAAATTTGAAACTTGTTCAACTGACAAAATTTCGAATCCTTATAGAGCACGCGTGGCGCCATCTCTTGTCAAAGTGTGGAAACTCGGTACACTGCTATTATTGAGCAAGTTTATGATTTTACAGAAGCATAACAAACAAGTGGTCGGTTCTTGCAGTGGCCCGCAGTAAGACAATCAATGAATGTAGAGCGAGTTATCGAGCCACTAACTTATCTTGCGCAACTTAACAACGTTTAGCTTAGGGCTGTATGTCGTACCCAAACACCACTCTATGTATTATACAGATCTATCTAAATACGTACAGACCTGTTTAGAATGTTAAATATGGCCAAAGGTGTAAGTAATATATAATGGTCATTCGCGTTATTTTGATTAAAATGAATATGTAGTTTAGTTTTATCAATTTAAATAACGGAATGCTTACATTTTACTGCAATTATTTATATTCGGAAAATCTTTATTTCATTATGATTTAAGTGAAATTTCGTGGTCAACGTCATTCTAAAATTATAAAAAACTATTTATAATAATAAAATATTTTGATGTCCCATTGATGCTACACAAAATTATTTTTTATAATTAGTGTTAGCCCTAGCGAGCAGCTGACGGTTAACAGTCTCACGCTCACTATTAGGATACACCCACTAAATTTATGGGAAACCTGAATCTTTATTGATTAGACTGACCCGCTTACAAAATAACACATTTATGTAACATTACCCACAGCACTATCCCTATTTGGTATGTGGTTAGGACATCGCCAATTTATAGACATTGATTAACAAATACGAAGGTACCCACTATTGAATATTGAGAATATCTGAATAACTAGTGTTAACTAAAATATTAATATTTAACAAAATTGTCAAAAGTAATAAAATACTAAAGTTTTTTATTATGCTTATGTAACATAAAACCTTCAAAGGCTTTCTTGTATGAACTTTTCGAACATTCCAATCACATAGTACTTAATGTTAATTGCTACTTTTTATCAACTTGAACATGGTTGACCGCCCAATTAAGATACAAATAAACAACCTCAATATTTTCCTAAGGTTATTGCAAAAGTTGACTTAGAAAGAAACTACATTTATTTTGAAATAGAATCGTTTTAAATTGTATCTAAAATATTTTGAGGCCGCAATCCTGTTAAATGAAACATATATGTACTATGAGGTCTGAGAAGGATAATTGACATAAGTACAACCTCAAGACATCTGCGTTTAGTCTAAACTTGCTCTTGAAACCGAGTTGTCGTCCCTATATAAATTGAAAGCGTTGACCGCAGCATCTCGGTCTAGGTCAAATCAAAATAAAATATCTAAGACGTAAGCATTAGCGTTGAATAATATAAAATATCAAATATGAACACGAACTTTAAAAGACTTTCGTTTATAAATAAATACTCTTTAAAATATATAAAAACAGACATCGACTTCATAGATAATATTAAGTTAATGTAATAATATTTAGAGCGCCAAATAGTAGATTCAAATTGTATCGCAAAATAAGTGCTACAATAGAATATTACGGTTTCTAATTTGTCCCTCGAAGGTAAAGATCTATTTCTTTTTAAGCTACGATACAAATATCCAGTTGCATTGACCAATTAGTATAAAACAACACACACGTTCGTTTCTTACTTCTATAGGGCACGAATGAATGCAAATTCATAACATTATCAATGAATTTATACAGAAAATTCAGGCATGTTATTTACACTAACTTACGCTTGTGAGTTATAACCTCGCTTGAGATTTTGCAAGCGAATCGGCCTAACTGCTAATAATATTTGGACAAGTTAGAAACTTATTACCGACGAGGACAACAAAGTGACTTCTCACGTATTTCCCGCTACTGCCTTAAACCACTTTGGCATCATGTGTAGGCGGTTCTGATGTATGTGGGTGATGAGATTAGCGATATGACGTCGGTGGACTACTATATATTATAGATATAATTTTAATACATGAAACCTCTTATTAGAAGAAATATTAGTAGTAATAAAGACAACCGACCACTGGCCTCATCTTAGGAGTGGTTAAATATACTGACTAGAAAACTAGAGATCACGGGTTCGATTCCCACTCAAAACAAACCTTTGTGTGAAGAGCACGTTCGTTTGTTCTGTGTCGGGGGGTAATAAAAAAAAATCTATATAAGCATTATATCGTAATTGTCTCGACTATGGTACGTTATAGAAAATGAATATATTTGCTTTACTGCACTGATAAAATGTGTTGTGCACACATTCGAACAGCAAAATATGGAATTGCTATTTTCAAGATCACATGCACGTATCACGTACCAAGTTTATACGTGAACTATATCAGTAATGTCTTTGGCACAACGTTTGAAAACTAATACGCAATTTGTAACTACATATTTTCCATGCAATGCAAACAACATCGTTCGTTCGTTCGTAATTAAATCACAGAGAATCACCATTAACCCTTAAGGAAGGAAACTAAGGATATGAAATAATTTGCTATACCTAATGGAATAATTGTATTTATTCCCTTATAAACATGCCAGATAGAACATTATCATTGTACATAATGATTTGCTATATTATTATTCATAGCATTAACATTGATACATACACAATATACATATGTGTGCTGAACAATTACCGCAACGAACAAACTTACATATTTATGAACAATATGTTTACAGAGCGTGGATCAGTTACTGGGAAAATTATACTGAATAATAAATGACTAAGCAATCATTTAAAACAATTAACGAAAAGTTGGTATATTCATGATCTGACGTATTTTGTTTACCGATTTTTGGGTAACACTTTGTTTTTCGAGTGCAACAATAAGCTATCTTATCGAATTAATAAGGATTTCATTTTGAATTCAGGTATTTAGGTACTATAGAAACTTACTTTTCAAATATATATTATTTATATTACGGAATTCGATTCAGCGAATGAATAACATTTATTTACTTAAATTATTTCTAGTGCTGATAAATGAAAGTCATTTTTAACGTTCAAACCGTTTTAAGTACTCTCATAAAATTCTGCAGGTGCAGCGGATATATGCAAGTAGTGCAAGCAAGATTCCAAGAAAATGCAGTTACGGTAGTTCGTAACTGTTATGCGTAGGTTAGATTTGGATAAGCATGTGTTACGTAAAAGTGCCATTAAACTTGAATATAAAGCATTCCTTATGTTTGATATACCAACGTCTAACATACAGTTTAAGTAAATATTCAGGTTTATGGCAGGATAAGAAATATAGAAATAAACATTAACATAGTTGTGGCGTCCGTTGATGATTTAATAGTTGAACTTAAGGTGACTTTATTTGGCAATAGGATTTTTTTGTACAATTTTGTGTTCGTTAAAATGAATTCGAATTCCTAAAAGCGGCATAGTGGGAAAAGGGAATCCAATTGAAACGAATGGCCAAAGCAACTGATAATAACTCGCGGCAAATGTAGATATTATTACGGAGTTGGCTCTCGAAATGATCGCCGTGCGCGCGGGGGGCCATTGCAAAAGGTATATTGTTCCTCGTATTATTTTTATTAGAAATTTGGATTTGGAATAATTATAAAGAGCAAATTGTAAAACATGGACCACATTTAAAACATTTACATCATGACATTTCTATATATGCTGACTTTCCGCACAATACCTACCTAATACTTAATTGTATTGAATATTTTTATGTTGAACTTATAGATAATGAATCCAAGTAATCTTATACACAGGTCTATTTAGTACAGTGAGTTTCCTTGGCTTATAAGCAAACACTAATCCAAGATAACAATAGATTATTAACGCGAGGTCTTTGCCAAAAGTACCCACGTTCATTCACAAACATGACAGTTGCAATTTAGATGCGCCTACAACCACAGCACGCACAATTTTTTTATCAACATATGCTATATTGATAGGAACAGAAAACAGATATATGGTATATCGGTTACACGATTACATCATTAAATACAAACAACAACGTCCACCCACATATCGATATCAATTCCTCGATAAGAAAACATTAACATTTTTAAGGAATATTTTTTTTCACATTCATCTACCTGCGCTGCCTTCTACCTGAGAGTATCGAAATTATTGCAACCCATAAGTGCTCAAAATTGGTGAAACTGCTGGTTGACTTAGCCCACTTAGCTCTACTAAAGCTTAATTTTAATTTTTGTTTTTGTTGAATTTTTTTTTGTTGTAATATGTGTGTTGTTCTTTACGGGACGATATGATCGCTCTGCGACAAAGTCCTTCAATAAATAAAAAAGAAAATAAGTGCTCATCGAATTTAATTAAATAAATATTTTTTTAATTCAGAAACTGTGCCCGCGCCTTTTTTTTAACTATACAAAATATACATATAAGTCGTATAGTAACATTTTGAATATTCGATTTTATCAAATAAATTCAAGCAAGTAATATCGCATGTTTGGTTTCACGTAGAATTTGACAATTGATACGACGCCTATCTTAGTCCTTACTAACTGAAATCATACCAAACAACCATGTTTTCTTTGTATTTGCAAAGCCGCTAAACTGAAATCACAATTTGTATTATGTATATACATATGTATATTTTGAATAATCGTTTCGTTACACCTTGTTACCGCTTATATCATGCCAGTATTTGTTTGCACATAAAACAATAGTATGACGAAGCTGACCAAATCAGAGGTCGAGTACAAAAAAAACAATGTAAATGAAGCCTTGTCCAAAAATCCACCCAAGTGTGCCCGGATTCAAGGTTACCTTTACAAATCGCCACTATCGACTATCTCAATGTCGCCTGCTGAATGAATAACTCATGCATCTAGAAATGCATTACAATAAAACGTGTTCATTTTATATATGCGCATATTAAGTGCAGTGTAATCAATATCGTCACACGAAATTATAAACGCAGAAGATACGTTTTATAATTTAATGTACATACATACTCCTACGAATACAATTGCGAATAAAATAGTCAATATAAAAATTTGCAAAAAATTTGAACTACCGTATACATTCTCTAAACAAACATACTCGTAAGCATAGTACATAAAGCAGATACCTATCTAAGGAATTTGTATTTACGTCTCAAAAATGTATCGCACAATCTGTATTTCCTATTGCGACATTGAGTTCAAATCTATTTGTCATTTGCGTTTATAAATGACTATATCTAATGTGTTACTCCATCGACCATTTGATTTATTAACCAACAATGTCTGCGTTATCGCAATCTCGGCTCCGTGCCGGTGCTAAAACTGTAACGTGATTTGTACTAATATAATATGTATAACGACGTATTGTGAAGTGTATCGGCTTTAAGCATGCCGGATATTGCCAACTCTACCATTTTAATATCTCTACATTGCGTTTATTTTATGATATCATGTACGTAAGAATTTTAGTAGTTAGATATTTATTTATTCTTTAATCTACACCTTTACAAAATCAAACCAACAAAGGGTGAATTTAATGCCAACCCGTTACAACGGTATTCTGTAACTCAATAGCATTTTTATTATTACTTAGAACTAAGAAATATTTACGAATATATAAACAGGCACAAAAAGGTTTCAACGATATGATGGTATAGCAGTCTATTATTATTAACCATGATCAAATTAAACTATTTCATTACCTACTATTTTTAACCATGAAAACATCGGTTTTATATCACGTTTTGTTATCCATGGTTATGTATGCATAGAACAGATTAATGTAAGCATGATATTAAGGAAATTTGTTCTTCTCAGTCGGTCTCTCGTTTCCCGTAGGTTAATATTATGTACAACGCGTATGTATAATTATAGTACTTAAATATTGGTATGTAATGTTAACAACCGACTCTATTTTGGAAAAGTGATTAGTCTTAAATACTTGAACGCTTCAAACCATTGTTATGTATTTGTAAAACCAGCGTTAAAGACTGACGAAGCCTCATTTTCTCGTGAAAGCGATCGGCGTCATCCTTTGCGAGTTGTCCTGTCATGTCATGTATTAACTGACGCGGCCTGTTTTCACTATTTACCTTCACCAGTAGTTTCACATTCGTCAGATGATTCAAACGCTTCTCATTTTCTAAAACAAGATGTAAGGGTTCGTTCACATAGAAAGTTGCGATGCGTTTCCTTAAGGTATTTATATGGCGTGAATGAGCATTTAAAGAACGGTCAGTTCCTCCAAATAACGGAAGGGTAATAGGTATTTCCTGTGAAGAGTCAACAAGAATATCTGTCATTACATTAGTGCAGGCTAATGTGCTCTCTGCCTACTTGTAAAGTTATAATGTTATTGTAAATAATGTAGGAAATATAGCTATTAAAGTCGATTGATTCGTAATCGTGACATACATTTCCAATTCGATGCTATATTAGGTTTAATAATAATCCCAACAACCGTAATACGAAAAACATAATTATAATTGCACCTCTTCCTAACGTTGAAAATTTTATTAATATCATTGTAACCAACAATAACCAATTAGAAAGCATTTATTCGGACGGCGAGTATGTATCGAGTCGTCACAGTTAGTTGTGCAACAGGATTGTGTAACGTCGATATATCAGGCGTGTTTACGTATTGGACTTCCGATCGGACATGTGTTTATTGTACTCACTACGGTCACATATTATTCTTTCTTTGCAATGCGCTCGTGACTTTTATTCTGAACATGTTACGTCGTATGCAAGCCTCGCTTACGACTTCATTTGAGATATGTCAGCGTCGTGAGGTTCGAAAATAAAATTATTCAACATTTTATGTAACATAGGATGTACAAAATACAAACAAATAGTAATTATAAAATTGAAACCTCGCATGGAATATGAGCGAATCATGTATATAGTGCCAATCATTATCATAGTGTATTTCAACTGCAAAACAACAGTGTTTGCAATGTGATGTTCTGAATTGCAAGATGCGGCAAACAGACCCACTACGATATGTCGTGCTCCAAATATTTCCTCAGGAGTAACGATGTAACTCATCTAACGAAACTTTAACTTTACTCGGCTACATAATGATCTCATTTGTGTTTAATTAAGCAACTTAATTAAATGCTTCAAGAAATTAATAACAAAATAACAACAATCATTTAAAATAGAGACCTCACGTGTATAGTTTCTTCGGGATGGTTTCCTTCACCATTATAATAAGTGACATTTTAAAGATGCAAATAACTTTGTGAAATCATAGATGCATGATGGGATTCGAATTAAAATTACATAACTTACGTTTAAGGAAAACTTACAAATTTACTCAACCTGCATTTAATAAATCAGTGAATTACAAAAATAACAAAATTAAATATATGTAATATTAAGTAGGTCTAATATGTAATATAAATATATCTGAGCGAATAGATACGAAGTAACTAGCTGCCGTTTCATTAAAATTCCACTCCAATAGCCGTTTAGCTTAAGAATTCGGACCAAGTTTAAGTAATAGTATGTAGTACTGAGGTTTGCATGTCATAATAATGTTTGCTAAGATTCATTATAACATAATTTGTGTGGTTGCCAATGATGCAACAAACGCAACGTTAATAGATACACGTATATTCTTGATGTTATACGTTTCTAGTGGTCTAATGTAAATTTAATGTACACAGTTTTAAAAACATTATTCTCTATTAACCATTTTAAATGATCCAGATTTAAATATGTATACAAATATAGGCCTCCACCGATTTTTTTTTTACGTTAATACAAAATATATATCTTGTATCATTAAAATGTATGAGATACATGCCGATTCCAAATAACGCTTACCATTGGGAAATTGATTTAACTTGTGCCAGTAAATATTAGCAAATTGGAACGAAATAGACTGCCCAATCCACACGTGGCCGAGACATATTTTTTTTGTGCAAACGTTCACAGCGGACAAACCAACCGTACGTAATAATGTCTGTAGAGTTTCGAGTTGACCCAAAAATTTCGATACCGGACAAACAATTCAAATAGCGAACGTTAAAGACCTATTGCAAATCAAAAGGATATAGTTATAATACGTAGATTAGCAATAGAAGGTGAATCACCTTCTTTTACTAATCTACATATATTAATATTATAAATGCAATTTTAATGAAATTTAATATGTGTATAAAATAAACTATGACAAAGTACATAGGTAACACGATTCATCTTAACAAAGTTATATATATAAAAAATAGCTTCAGCTTTCATTTAAAGAATAACGAGTTTACAAGAACAACATTTAGCATAGTTTAAAATATAGTAATTATGTGGCAGAAGTGTTTCGATTATAGGAACAGTAATCCATTTTCTTTGATTCGGAATGGCTTTAATTGGCCACAGCTCTAGGGCTTGACATCATCACTTGACGAATAATATAACATTGTAACAACGCCCTACTGAATTTTTCCATGGAACATAAATTGTTTTTAACTAAAGTAAAATACTTAATATGCTTTATACATTAATCTGATTGCTATTGGTGACCAAAAACTGTATAATTATTTGTTTAAGACCGTTTTCAATTTAGGTCTCGTGTTCGGGGTTCGTACAAAGTCAGCGCATGATCCTGAGCGGGAAACGTCGTTTTGACGTTTCTTATTTTATGACGAATCTACTTTGGAGTAATTCCGAGAAACACTTTGGACATGACATATACATAGGTGTGAGCATTTTAAAGTTTCACACATAACAGATATCCTAGTCCAATTATTTTTCGGAATGTTCGGCCCAAGGTAAAATATTTCCACGTACATTTCCTTAATTAGCGTAAATTCTATTTATTCTTTTGAGTCATCGCTTGACGCTTGATAAGTAGATGTCAACTTTGCCTATATAATACTAATTATAATACTCATATCTTAAATCTTTTATCACTGTTATGTGCGAAGGTTGAATTGATGATTAAGTTTTGTTATAAAAATGTATTAACGAGCAAAAACATCCCACCATCATCACGTAAATGCTTCGCATTGTTGAAGAGATGTAATTACTTCAAAAATTAATACAATGACAGAATTATTACCACAACGTTTTTGTCGGAGACAATTAAGTATTTTAAAACACCAGTAGGTATACAACCTACCGTTTTCATAAATCAGTATGAAATGGCATCAATATTTAAAAATACATATATACAATGCCACCTATAGCTATGTAGATTATTTTATTATTTTGGACTGTGATAATTGTATGTAAAGTAAGTACACAAAATGTTATAAAGCTAATTCTTAATTTATTGTTCTTAAGGTTGCTAACCTTGCTGTGTCGCGAACAGTTACGTCAGTCACGAGCAGCTTTCATCGCGTGAGAACTAAGCACATTGTGGTGCTTCACTTTCCTTACTTCCGGAGAAGCAAATGTGTGGAACAATAATCATCTCAAATCTTTATCTTATCTATACCGATGTATATTTACAGAAAGTCTTCATTCTTCGTATAATTAAGCGTGAACAAAAAATCTGCAACTCAACAACTTACATTTTCGATCTCGCTACTGATTACGACAGTCGCAATGGCAAATAACAAGATATCATCGCAAGCGACATGTGTTCTTTAATCGGAGTCCCGGAGCTAATTCTAACCCGGAACTAAATGTATTTATGTACATCTCAATTTTCCCAAATTTTTTAAAGTGTTTTGAAGCCTGTATACCTTGTACTTTGCAGAACTTTGTATGTTGTTTATGCGTTACCGACACAGCCAGCAGGTTACAGTTATAACGATGGCTTTAGTGCAGCGGCAAAGAATGTCACGCGACAATGCATGTATATATACGCAGTTACTCATAATTATAATGGATAGTCGGTTTAATGAGCTTCTTAAGTCGTTTTCAACATTACTAAAAATATAAAGAATAAAGAGCATTTTGACAATTACAAAAATTTTACGAATGAGATGAGAGAGATGAGATTCATAAGTTCACGACACATAATAATTAAATTATTTTGATAGTCAATGCAAATACAGTGTCTAAAAACAATGGCAGCTGACATGATATAATTCGGAATGTAAATTGACAAGCGTGACTTACAAGGTTAAAGCAGTTCGCGCAATGCGGACTTGCGCACCCTAGGAACCCACTCGGCACCGTGGGTGGCGCCCACAGGCGAGACGGACATGCGCCAGCACAACTAGAACCTTGCCTCTTAATAAACTCTGTACAGTAAGCCGCAAAGTGTATTGCCAACTCGCAATACACTCGACTAAATAACTCCTCGCCCACCTCTTACTGCGCTGATCTCATATCTCATATTCCCGTCACACTAATTATGTATATACATTGGTCTCGTATTTAAATTACAAATTTGTAGTAACAACATCGTACACACTAACCATATTTAGAATAAAACTTTGCAACACATTGAGACAACACGTAATCATTCGATAGATTCCGCTACCGTGTCTTGCAATTCCTAAATAATTAGAACTTATACAGTATATAACGGGTGATAATACACACATGTAACATAAGCCTTGAGCCACGTCCGGAGCCTTTGC